>JAOTQR010077489.1:0-44914 GCA_025774065.1 Solanum ossicruentum | reverse complement strand
TTAAAAATAAATATAAAACTCGATGACTAATTTGTCATTAATTTGTGAAAAGGCCGGACAAAATTGGGTGTCAACAGGGGGGATGCCTCGCGATGACTGCTGAGGTCCCACAAGTGTCCCCTGCTCAGCCCCAGCCAGCTCCCACTACTGAGGCAGAATTTAGGGGAGCCATCGCCATGCTGACTCAGCGGATGGCCTCCCAGGGAAATAGCCAAGGTTCCCAAGCTCCTAGTTCTAGTTCACAGGAGCCCTCAGCTGTAACCCGATTTAGGGTCTTCTTAAGGATGAACATGCCAGTGTATATGGGGGTGAAAGTTGAGGAGGATCCATAGAACTTCATTGACGAGATGTACAAGATTTTGAGGGCCATGCATGCCAGTGGGGTTGAAGGGGTTTAACTTGTCTCCTACTAGCTGAAGGATGTCGCAAATGTCTGGTACAACCAATGGGAGGACAACAGAGGTGAAGATGTTGAGCCCGTGGATTGGGATGAATTCGAGGCCGCCTTCCTTGATCACTTCTTTCCTCAAGAGTTGAGGGAGGCAAAGGTGGATGAGTTCATGAATTTGAAACAAGGAGGGTTGACTATTAAGAAGTATGGCCTTAAGTTTGTTAAACTGTCAAGGTATGCTCCAGAGATGGTGAAAGACATGAGGACAAGAATGAGGAGGTTTGTGTCTAGCCTGGCAAGACATGTATAGGAAGAGTGTAAGGCTCCCTTGTTGATTCCTGGCATGGACAACTCCAGACTTTTGGTGTATGCCCAGCAGACAGAGCATGATAAGAAGAAAGATAGGGAAGAGCAGATGAGTAGAAGGGCGGAGTCAGCGGGACTTGAGCCTAGCCCGCAGGGACAAAATAGAGGTGACCAGTCCTATTTTTAAAAGAGACTATCACATCCTGCATCGTCTATTGCGAGTGCACCCATGAAACAAAATAGGTATGATCAGAAATCTCAGGGTCATTAGAATTTCAGGGCTCCGGGCGTTCAATATCAGGCCAGTGTGACTCAAGGTACGAGGGGAAATAAAATTTCTAGCAAGTGTGGTAAGCTTCATTTGGGTAAGTGTCGGGTTGGAAAGGATGTGTGCTATGCATGTGGTCAAGCTAGTTACTTCAGTTTTGAGTGTCCAAAGAGGAGGCGAGGTGAGGGGAGCAACACAGCTCAGTCTTCCACAACACCCGGAACAGGTAACCAACAGAGGGGTACTACTATGGGTATAGTAGGTAGGACGAATCGCCTTTATGCTATGGGCAACCAACAGGATCAGGAGCCTGAACCAGATGTTGTCACAGGTATATTTCGAGTCTTTACTTATGATTGCTATGCACTGATTAATCCCGGTGCCACCTTGTCTTTTGTGACCCCTTATGTGGCTAGTAAGTTTGGGGTTCTTCCAGAGTGCTTGTATGAACCTTTGTTCTGTTTCAACTCCTACTGATGAATCTATCATAGATAAGAGGGTTTACAGGGATTGTGTAGTGTCTATTTATCATAGAGACACCTTAGCTGATTTGATAGAGCTGGAGATAGTTGATTTTGATGTAATAATGGGCATGGATTGACTTCATGCCTGTTATGCTTCTATCAACTGTAGAACCCGAATTGTTAAGTTCCAATTTTCTAATGAGCCTGTCTTAGAGTGGAAAGGGAGTTCTATTGCCCCTAAGGGCAAATTCATCTCTTATCTTAGAGCTAGAAAGTTGATCTCCAAAGGTTGCATTTACCACCTTGTGAGAGTTAAGTCTGATGATGTTGAATCTACTACTCTTGAGTTAGCCCCAATTGTAAATGAGTTTCCTGAGGTGTTCCCTGATGATCTTCCTGGAGTCCCTCCAGATAGGGAGATTGACTTTGGGATCGATGTTCTTCCCGAGACCAAACCCATTTCAATTCCACCCTATAGAATGGCCCCTGCAGAGTTGAAGGAATTGAAAGAGCAATTGAAAGACTTGTTAGAGAAAGGTTTCATAAGGCCTAGTGTCTTAACTTGGGGTGCTCCTGTCCTATTTGTGCGTCAGAAAGATGGGTCTTTAAGAATATGTACAGACTATCGGCAGTTGAATAAGGTTACCATAAAGAATAAGTACCCTCTTCCTAGAATAGATGATCTCTTTGACCAACTTCAGGGTGCTACTTGTTTCTCAAAGATAGACCTCAGATAGGTCACTAGTTGAAGGTAAGGGAAATTGACATCCCAATGAAGCCTTTAGAACATGGTATGGTCATTTTAAGTTCTTGGTCATGTCCTTCGATTGAAAAATGCACCTGCAGCTTTCATGTATTTGATGAATTCAGGCTGTATCTTGATATGTTTGTGATTGTGTTTATCGATGACATTCTTGTTTATTCGAGGGATGAGGAGGAACATACTAATCACCTTAGAGTAGTTTTGCAAACACTTAAAGATCATGAGTTGTACGCAAAATTCTCCAAGGATGAGTTTTAGCTCAAGTCAATGGCTTTCCTAGGCCATGTTGTTTTGGGAGATGATATTCGGGTGGATACTCATAAGATTGAGGCAGTTGAGAATTGTCCAAGACCAACTTCTCCAATAGAAATAAGAAGCTTCTTGGATTAGCAGGCTACTATCGCATATTTGTTGAAGGCGTCTCTTCTCTGTCAACTCCGTTGACAAAGCTGACTCAGAAAAAGGTCAAGTTTCAGTGGTTTGAGGCATTTTAAAAGAGTTTTCAGGAGTTGAACACTAGATTGACTACAACACCAGTGTTTACCTTGCCAGACAGGATGGGTGACTTTGTGATATACTGTGATGCATCCATAGTTGGAGTGGGTTGTGTGCCTATGTAGAGAGGCAAGGTGATAACCTATGCTCCTTGACAACTTAAGATCCGTGAGAAGAATTATACGACTCATGATCTGGAGTTAGCAGCAGTGGTATTCACACTTAAGGTCTGGTGTCACTATTTGTATAGAGTGCATTTGGATGTGTTAACTGACCACAAGAGTTTGTAGTACGTGTTTAGTCAGAAAGAGCTCAACCTACACCAGAGAAGGTGGCTGGAGTTGCTCAAGGATTATAATATGAGTATTCTCTACCACCAAGGTAAGGCTAACATTGTTGTTGATGCTCTTAGCAAGATGTCCATGGGTAGCACTACCCATGTGGAGGAAGGGAACAGAGAATTAGCCAAGGAGGTGCATAGATTGGCTCGATTGGGAGTGTAACTTGACAAGAACAACGAAGGCGAGGTCAACGTTCAGAATGGTTCCGCTTCATCCTTAGTGTCAGAAGTGAAAGAAAAGGAAGACCAAGACTCTATCTTACTCCAATTGAAAGAGGTAGTTCACAAGCAAGTGGTGATGGTTTTCTCCAAAGGGGGAGATAGGGTATTGAGATATCAAGGTAGATTGTGTGTGCCTGATATTAATGGTGTTCGAGAAAAAATCATGGCAAAAGCTCAAAGCACGAGGTATTCCATCTATCTTGGTTCCACCAAGATGTACCATGACTTGAAGGGAGTCTATTGGTGGAATGGGATGAAGAAAGACATTGCTAAGTTTGTCTCTAAGTGTCCAAATTGCCAACAGGTTAAGGTTGAACATCAAAAACTGTGTGGATTAGCTCAGAATTTTGAAATTCTAGAATGGAAGTTGGAGACAATCAACATGAATTTCATCACAAGCTTACCCCGATCCCAAGAGAAACATGATTTGATATGGATGATCATTGGCAGGATGACGAAATCAGCCCACTTCTTGGCAATCAAGATAACTTACACTGTTGGGGAGTATCCCCGACTGTATATTTGTGAGATTGTGAGGTTGCATGGAGTTCCCTTGTCCATCATCTCGGACAGAGGAGCTCAATTCACTTCTCAATTCTGGAGATCCTTTCAGAAAGGATTGGGCACGAAAGTATATCTGAGCACAACTTTTCACACTCAGACAGATGGATAGGAAAAACGAATCATTCAGACTTTGGAGGATATGCTGAGAGCGTGTGCCATTGACTTCAAAGGAAATTAGGATGATCATCTACCGTTGATTGAGTTCGTATTCAACAATAGCTACTATGCTAGCATTCAGATGGCTCCTTATGAGGCATTATAGGGAGGCAATGTAGATCACCAATTAGCTAGTTCGAGGTAGGTGAAGCCGAGTTGACTGGAGCTGATCTCGTGTACCAATCTATGGAGAATGTGAAAGTCACCAGAGAAAGATTGAAGACAATCCAGAGTAGTCAGAAGTCATATATAGATGTGAGAATAAGAGACTTGGAATTTGAGGTGGATGATTGGGTGTACTTGAAGGTGTCACCCATGAAGGGTATCATGAGATTTGGAAAGAAAGGAAAGTTGAATCCCCATTATATCAGACCATACCAGATCGTAAGAAGGATCGTGAAGGTTCCTTATGAGCTAGATTTGCCTTCTGAGCTAGAAAGAGTTCACCCGGTGTTTCATGTGTCTATGCTGAAGAAGTGTTTGGGGGATCTAGCCTTAGCAATTCCTGTGGAGAGTATGGGTGTGATGGATAGCTTATCATACATAGAAATTCCAGTCTAGATCCTTGATCGACAACTTCGTATGCTGAGGAATAAAGAGATAGCCTCCGTTAAAGTCCTATAGAGGAATTAATTTGTTGAGGAAGCTACGTGGGAAGCTGAGGAAGCGATGAAACTAAAATACCTGTATCTATTCATGCCAAGTGATGATGATGTTGAAGGTAAATGTCCTTATCCTTGACGTTATTGAATGTCTCCTTTCATTGAGTTGATGCCTTTATCTTATTCTATTGCCGAGTTTAAGACAGAGATAGATAGGTGAGGTGATGGATAGTTGAGAGTTCGAGCGTTCCTAAGTGAGGAAGATGAGTTTTGGGTTATTCATGTTTCCATTTGACCTTTACTCATCATTCAAGGATGAATGATTCCAAGGGGAAGATGATGTAACACTCCATAAAATTATCAAAATGCCCCTAAAATGTATCATGCACACAATGCGTCTTCCAAAGCTCCGATGAAAAATTCAAGATCGGATTTGCGATCAGCGCTATAAATCCAATCAAAAAATGGTCTTGACCCTATTTAGTAACAACCAGGTTGAATTACGAAATCGCACAATTGTTCAAAAATAGTAGCAAATTTGTGCCCTCTCCGCGACGCGCTAGGGGCACGAAGATGCACTTAAGTTTTATTTTGTTGACTTTTTTTGATGGGAATTGATTTACGGAAGAAAATTAAAAAAATGAACTGGTCTGTGCCCCCTCCGCGATGTGGACTAGTGTCCGAGATCTAATTTGCGATCAGCACAAAAAATTCAGTCAGAAAATGGTCTCGACCCGATTTAATAACAACCAGGTCGAATTACGAAATTGCACAATTGTTCAAAAATAGTAGCAAATATATGCCCCCTCCGCGACGCACCATGGGCGCGGATTTGCCCTTAAGTTTTTTTTGTTGACTTTTTTCGATGGGAATTGATTTATGGAAGAAAATTTAAAAAATGAACTGGTCCGCGCCCCCTCCGCGACGCGGATCAGTGTGCAAGTTTTGATGTTTTTCCTTTTAAGTTCGGGAAGGGCACTTTTGTCCTTCTTGACATATTCTCAAGTCCAAAAAACATATATCTAAGCCTAAATACGTACGAATGGTTTCAAAAACTCATTTTTTCTAAGTTTCTATGGGAGTTCTGAGAGAGGAGAAGAGAGAAGACTTGAGGATTTCCAGAGAGGTTCTAAATCTTGAAAAAGAACTTGCTATTTTCTTCACTCCAGGTATGTAAAGGCTACTCAGAACATGGAATTGTTCTTCCATGTGCCCCAATTTATAGACTAAGATGTAGAAAGTTAACTGATAGGTCTTGTATATAAGTTTTGTTGAAGTTATCTTTAAATCTTATATTTTGTGCTAAATTGATGATCATCATGAACTAGTTAAACTATTTACACGTATTATTATGTGATTATACATCTTTCCTGTGTGAATTATCTGTTAAAGACTTAAACAATGAATTTAAGGGTAATGTCTAGAGCCTTGGTGTTGAATGTGATGATTGATGAAGTCTGAGTCTTGAGATGAGTCCTATGATGGCTGAAATAGATGTAAATTTATATCCTTGGGATTTAACGGAGTTTTGATAGAGGTAAGGGGAAGAATTCCTTTTCTTAAGTTGATAGAATAATAGATGAGATGAGCTCCCTGTTTGAGAGGGGGATTTGGCTATGTAACTGTCTGACCTGGATAGACTTATGAGCATGTTGAATCTTGGGAGGAGTATTAGCACCGAAATGGGCAAGAGTGAGTCCCACTCATACTCGTTAACTACGTGGCCAGCGTACGAGAGGATTGGACTGTGAAAGTGGATGCTTCCTTTGTCCAACAGAGGACTTGACAGACTTCCTTGGAATCCTCGACAGACTTATTCTTACCCTGACAAGGTACTGGATGGATGTGACAACGACATCTCTTTGTTGTATCACTACTGACTCATAGGTGGTGATTGTTGGTTATAGAAACTCCCAGATAGGTTCCTTGTTGATAATACTTTGACGTTGATGCGATTGTATGATGTCTTTATGGATAGTGAGATGATAGAATCCTGTCCATAATTCTGAGTTGAGGTTGAGTGATTGATGAGCGATTGTATCCTATATTGTCTACTTTAGTTTATTTTACATACAGTACATTCCACGTACTAATGCCCCTTTGGTGCTGCATCATTTTATGATGCAGATTCTGTAGACAGAGTACTTCAGCAGCCCGATCGCTGAGGTTCAGAGCTTAGTATTTTAGACCGTAGTGAGTGCTCCCTTGTTTTTGCAAGATGATTATTTCATTGACTTTATTTCAGTATTTTTTTTTCTTTTGATTGTGGTAGTCATGGCCTATCATGGTACCTTCCTAGATGTTAGTCATAGAGGCTTCGTAGACATAGACAGTTGATGGTTAGTGTTGGGTGCTTATTTCCTGTTTCCTTTCTTTTGAGATACTTCTTTATATTATCTTATGATAGTAATTGTAATAGCCCACTGATAGTTATTTTTCTATTTAATCTTCCGCATATGAATGCATTGAATGAATGCAATGAGACTAGGTGTTCCATTTGGGGACTAGTGATAGTCTCCGAGCCCCAGTCAAGTTTAGGGTACCATCTCGGGTCGTGAAAATGTACAATTGACTGCGCAACGCGTGGGTACATATACTAGTAATAATAACAACTAAAGTTTGTTCTTAATTGGAATTGCAACAACAAAACTTTGCATTACGATATTCTCAACAACAATCCTCATGACAATAGAATGCATTAAAATATCAAAATTGTCTCGAAAACACCCAAGAAAATAAATACTAGTTTCAATAATAAAATTGTTTAGAATTTGTGCTCTGCCCAACGAAGTGAATGTTGACACATTTAAGACTTCAGTCTTCCATCGAATTTTTGCTTCAGTTGGGTGGTCTGGAAGCACCATGTCTAAACTTTGAGCATGTGTTGATGAACTTCAGCTTAATCTCCTCAAGAGAAACACAGAGATCTGCCTGAGAAGGGACTGAGAAGGAGCTCATGGCTATTAAGCTCACCATTCGCTTGTCGTCCATCAAAAAAATGGTCAAGTGCTCTGGCTCTAATTCTGCCTAAGTCACTGTTTCATCATTAATGATGATATCAAATTTTCTAGTCTGATTAGGCTTAGGGCTCACCATTTTAACAAAAACTAAGACTACAATAGATATAGTATCTAGATTAAAGAAAGGAATACCACTACTACCATTTCTGTTTCTCTAACAGTACTAATTTGAGCAAATTAGTTGTTGAATGGGTAAGAGGACTCACCTGTAGTAGAGAATGTGATTGCTATCTTCGGATATAGAAATCAGAATAGGATTGAATCCTAAAATATTGAATCCACATTTCTTCAATATCACCACTAGAGATGAGAATGCATCTATGTCCTTTCTGTTTGAAGAACCGAAAATTTCAATAACAATGATAAAGTTCTGTTGTTCAAAGTACTGTTAGCAGTTACTAGCATAGAGAAAATTCATACATATTAAGTAGACAACCTGTTTTATTGGTGATCAACATCAAAAAGATTGAAGCATAAATCAGAACAACTCATATCTAACTCATAATACCATAAAAAATTTTCCCCTTAGATTCTCCTTCTGAACTTGTCAATAGTCATATAACAACAACATATCCAATGTATTCCCACAATTGGGGTCTAGGGAGAGTAGAGTGCAAGGAGACCTTACCTCTACCTCGTGGAGACAAAGAGGCTATTTCCCAAAGGCCATCGGAAATTGTACTATCACAATAAAAAGCCAACTTCTTTTTCATCAAATTCAAATCTAACTGGTAATTCACTTATCTTTAAACCAAATTCAAATATCAGAATATCTCCTAAATTCTACCAAAATCCCATGCTAAAACAGTATAAAAGGCAAGAATCATTCGCTAAATCCCACTTCCCTATAACAATATTTGACATGAACTTACTTAGATAATGCACAAAGGGGTTTCAAGCTGAAAAACCATGCTAGAGAAATAACTGAAATCCAAGGAAATAACATAAACGATAACCTCAAAGAATCATCCACAAGGGAACAATAAGAGAGTAATAGAGTATGAATTTAATCACTGTCCCATACAAAATTGAAACTAAAAGCTGTCAAGAGACTTCAAACCAACAAAAGTAGATACCAAAACTTAATATATAGAAACTAATATTTGAGCAAACACCACATTTCTTCAACATCACCACCTTAAAATATAGAAACTAATATCATATTTATAACAGAAAGAATCCCAACAGCTAACATATCAATTAAGAAGTCAATCTATCCAACCAAAAAATCAATTACTAGCAAGTTCTTCCATGTAAATCTTATTTAGTTGGATTATCCATATTGAAACCTAAAAACTCAAGATAGAGGAAAAGCTCAAAAAGTACAATAGTTAAAAAATCCTTGGTAGAGTTGAAGCTTCTCCATGGTGCAGGACATAGGGCGACAATGCGATTGAAGATAAATTTTCCTTGGAACCTTTCTGGAAAAGATAATTAGAATCAAACTACATATCTCAAAACTTTCTAGAAACAATTCAAAGTTGAAAAATAAAAGTCAATTGATTTACAGACTGAAAATGCATGAAAACGAGGGACTCACAAATTTGGTGACTTATCTTCGAAGCATTCAATGTCTAATTTAGGGTTTAATCGTTCATTGAGAGAAATAAAGAAGTGATAATAAAGAAGAGAAGTGTGGATGCAGAGAGTTAAGAACTTGATTGTGGATGATGATATATGTACAAACAAAGGGACATTCATCAACACATTATGTCATAAATCATTACATTTCGTTTACCAACCTTACGACTAACCATCATCGCTGCCTCCATCTCTTCCTGCTCCGACCATTGCTATTCTGGAAGACGACGATAGCTCCGCCACAATGGCTTTCACAGATCTCATAAATCATCAAAAGCCCCAATTAGCAGATGATAACTAATAGAATTGGGGACCTTTTGTGTAGAAAATAGAATCAAACTTTTTCACTGGGGAAAAATGAGTGGAACATAAAAATAGCATCTTGATATTATAAAATTTTAATTTTAGGGTAGTGGCAGTTAATAACCACCATAAATTAACATCCATACTTTGATGTAATTTGTGGTGATGATCCGACCTCCACAATAAAACCTCCACAATTTAAGTATTTCTTTGTAGTGAAACGAAACAAATTTTACTTGCAGTCTCCTTGTCCAAAAATGAAAAATCTAATTAACTTGCGGTCTCAACTTCTGACAATAGTATATTCTATTTGTAATTGCAAAAACCCTAAAACACTCTCTTTTCTCTAGGCGATTGGGATGGCGACTTAAGGCACTCCATCGCTTCATCATCCTCTGCCCAGCCTATGGTTGAAGGGAGAGCCAATACTGAACCTACATATGTTGCATAAATCATATCTAAAATGCCCACATAATTTGTGTCAAAAACACAACTAAAATCGATCCAATATATACATGGAGAGCCAATCGTACAATTCACATTTAAGGAGTTAGACAAGTTTGCTATTGAAGAGGGATTTCACCAAGTCATTGTAATGATATTCTCGTAAGGTTCACTAGAAATCCAAGAGTTGTAGAGCATTCTTCCAAATAAATTTTCTATAAAAAGTCAATGTTCAACTTGGTTACTTGCTACAAGATATATTTTAATTCGTTGCGATCAACATGAGGATTTTATATCAGTTTTATCACATCAATCTAGTTATATTCAGTTTAATGACAACCTCTATAGTTATAGAACTTTTCCATAGACTATTTCTTTCAACCCAAAAGAAGAAACTTCAAGAGCATTGGCTTGAAAATTCCTGGCAGGTTTGCCTACCAGTTTATTTGCTAGGAAATCTCTTTTATCAAATGCATTGACAGCGAGGCGTCCAATTGAAATTAATAAAGAAACATTAGTTTGATCAAGACCTAGCATAACAAGAGTACATGTAGAACTAGATCTGTTGGACAAGCACCCTACACAAATTAAACTACAGTATTTGGATGAGGAATCTAGTAAGATTTTGGTGCACTCTCTGGAGATTGTCTATGATAATGTTCCTTTGTATTGTTCAAATTGCAATCATCAAGGTTATGACAAAATGAATTGTCATCTAATCTGGAAAAAAAAGATAATACATGATCAAGAAGGGGGTGTACGAGAAGAAGAAATTGTACATGATATCAAAAAATATAAAGGTGATGCAAGGGAAATCTTGAGTGAGAAAAGGAGATAGATGAAGTTATTCAAAGAGATGATGATAAAAATACAAATACGTCCGTCAAAAATTATGTATTGGCAATAATTGAATCATCAAAATCTGATGATGCAATACACAATAAAGTAGGCTAGAATTATGATTTGTTGGCGGAAAAGCATCTAATAAAGATGGAAAAGGTATTGAAAATGAATATGATAAGGATTTGGCAGGTACCAATGTGCGCGAAGAAAAATAGGGGTATGTCTCAACTTTGGCAACAGTTGAGACATTTGAATCAGTGTTCATTGTAGATAATAAAAAAAATTAGGCCAAAATTGATTCTTCGACATCTACAATATATCTTAGTGTATCTCAAATGTTGGAGAATACAAATTCTAAAGTTGTGATTGTTGTGTCACTAGTTGATTCGAAATAGCACCTAGGTGATGTTAATGAACATTGAACATGAGGCAACACAATGAATAGAAAAAGCTAGTGGTGAGGACTCAGCTCAACATGACGATAATGATTGAAAAATAAACTGCAAAAAATAGTTTGATGACTTCTAGTGGGAAAAATGTGATACTAGTGAGAGTCCATCGACAAATATGGTATAAGAAGAGGATGAGAATGTCACACCTTATAAAAAATTGAGCCCATAAGCATGGACCTTTGTACCTAAGAGCAGTAGCACTACCGATGTTTCATTTCCAATACATCATGGGCGAAAATTAATTTCAACAGGCACTAATGTTCCAAAATATTTGTTAGTGACAAGGAGCTTATTGATGCATTGGTGAGTTCTAATGGTGAAAAGTTGATTTCTCCTACACTTTTTAACACAAACAAACAACTACAAGTTGGTGGTAGTAGTACTTTCTCCCCAAATCAGTTTGCATACTTACAAGATGAGGACATCTTTTAGGAAGGTGAGGAAGATGACTGTTTGGATCATTTTTTTGCAATTGCAACTAAAGATGCAGATATTTCTCCAATGCAACAATGTAACGATAAAAAGAAGCAGGAAAAGAGAATATTTGGGATGGCAAAGTGACCAGAGTATTTTCTCCAAGGCGCCTACCGATACCATTGGCTAAGCAAAATCATAATATGAAAGTGTCAATAACATTGAAAAGATCCTATAATTCTATGAAGAGGTGATGAACTATCAAGTATGTTGGACAAATTTGATGATGAAGACAAGAGAAAATACTTTAGGTTATTTTAAATGGGCAATTAATCCTTTTTAGTTCTTACATCGATCTTTAAAAGGATGTTTGAGGTCGATAACTCAACTTCTTCGTGGTTGTTATAGTTTTGCACTATTTAAGCATCCTCACTTGTAATATCATTATAGTGTATTACTAATTTTGTGGTGATAAAAAATATCTAGTTCTCTAGATCTTATTTTCTCCATGCTTGTTAATTAGGAGAGATTTATTACCTCATTAGGATTGGTAAAAGGTAAGGCCTAGCCCTCCTTTCGTGTACTTATCTTTATTGAGATTTTCTATTTCTAATAAAAGGTCACTAGACACTACGTTTAGTGGCAAATTTGCCCCCCTAGAAAAAACTTCTGGTAACTACGTTGTACATTGTATTGAATTTTGGATAATAAGTTCTTTATCATGATTAACATGTTATATTGAATTTTGAATAACAAGTTCTTTGTCATGATTATCGTGCTTTTTTTTAAAGAATAACTTGCAGATTCTATGCCAAAAATTAACACATGTTGCTAATTGCACAAATGGTCCTTCCTATGTTCATGTTGTTATGCCAATGGTTAGTGATGTTCGAATTTCCTAATCAAGGTTTGTCTTTTTGCCTCTGATTCTACTTCTAAAGATCAACTGAAATTTGAGAGAATGATTGTTAACTTCGAGTGCTGTTGTGTAGGGCTATCTGTTTTTGCTTCTTGCACTTTAGAGCCTAGTAGTTATTTAGTGGGAGGTATATATTTTTGGCAAGATGAAATGAATAGGGATGATTGTCATGATAAAAAAGGGTCATGACTAAGAGATATCGAAAACTAAATTATAAAGTAATTTTGATGGAGGATAACTAGATAGATAAATAGATAAGTAACAACAGTCACAAAACACACTCTATACCCCAAAACATAGTGTCAGAAGTTTAAAGAGCGTCTATCATAACACAGGATTTCAATATATACATCACAGTCTCCATAAGTAAATAAAGACTATAAAACAAGGATAACATCTAATGGGAACTCGGAGCCCTGAGTCTCAGCACTAGATCTGAGGAGGGCTACCTACACGATCAATTAACTGCCTTGGGGGAACCCTGACTAGAATTTGCAAAGGAGAGGGAGAGAAGTAGGAGTGAGTATAAATAATATGTACCTTTAAAAGGATGTTTGAGGTATGAAAGTGTCAATAACTTTGAAAAGATCCTATAATTCTATGAAGAGGTGATGAACTATCAAGTATGTTGGACAAATTTGATGATGAAGACAAGAGAAAATACTTTAGGTTATTTTAAATGGGCAATTAATCCTTTTTAGTTCTTACATCGATCTTTAAAAGGATGTTTGAGGTCGATAACTCAACTTCTTCGTGGTTGTTATAGTTTTGCACTATTTAAGCATCCTCACTTGTAATATCATTATAGTGTATTACTAATTTTGTGGTGATAAAAAATATCTAGTTCTCTAGATCTTATTTTCTCCATGCTTGTTAATTAGGAGAGATTTATTACCTCATTAGGATTGGTAAAAGGTAAGGCCTAGCCCTCCTTTCGTGTACTTATCTTTATTGAGATTTTCTATTTCTAATAAAAGGTCACTAGACACTACGTTTAGTGGCAAATTTGCCCCCCTAGAAAAAACTTCTGGTAACTACGTTGTACATTGTATTGAATTTTGGATAATAAGTTCTTTATCATGATTAACATGTTATATTGAATTTTGAATAACAAGTTCTTTGTCATGATTATCGTGCTTTTTTTTAAAGAATAACTTGCAGATTCTATGCCAAAAATTAACACATGTTGCTAATTGCACAAATGGTCCTTCCTATGTTCATGTTGTTATGCCAATGGTTAGTGATGTTCGAATTTCCTAATCAAGGTTTGTCTTTTTGCCTCTGATTCTACTTCTAAAGATCAACTGAAATTTGAGAGAATGATTGTTAACTTCGAGTGCTGTTGTGTAGGGCTATCTGTTTTTGCTTCTTGCACTTTAGAGCCTAGTAGTTATTTAGTGGGAGGTATATATTTTTGGCAAGATGAAATGAATAGGGATGATTGTCATGATAAAAAAGGGTCATGACTAAGAGATATCGAAAACTAAATTATAAAGTAATTTTGATGGAGGATAACTAGATAGATAAATAGATAAGTAACAACAGTCACAAAACACACTCTATACCCCAAAACATAGTGTCAGAAGTTTAAAGAGCGTCTATCATAACACAGGATTTCAATATATACATCACAGTCTCCATAAGTAAATAAAGACTATAAAACAAGGATAACATCTAATGGGAACTCGGAGCCCTGAGTCTCAACACTAGATCTGAGAAGGGCTACCTACACGATCAATTAACTGCCTTGGGGGAACCCTGACTAAAATTTGCAAAGGAGAGGGAGAGAAGCAGGAGTGAGTATAAATAATATGTACCTAGTGGGTTTGATCAACTGGGTATTCAAATTATGTAAACTATGTAATAACCTAGGAACAGTTCCACCTGCATACAGTAAAACCTAGTTCGACGTTGGTGCTGCCAATTTATATATAACGGTGCGAGTAAAAATAAATACATAGTTTCAGAAATAACAAGTAAAGCTATATCAAGTAGTACAATAGATACAACGTATCCAATGCCATGCATGAATGATGCTGTGGAATCTAGATTGTCACATAGCTTGAAATGCCCCACACGTACTTCGAAAAGCCCTATAATAACAATTTCTATGTATCTTAAAATTCATGCGTAGTTTCAAAAATTCAACTTCATATTCTTGATCAGGGGGTAAAATTGAGTGAGAAATATGTATAAGCCGCATTTTTGAATACCCGTAATGAAAAATAATTGTAGTTATTTAAAACTTCTGGTGGCCCTACGTACCCACGCCACATCACACTTGTGGGGTGCCACTATGTTAATTGTGCTCCGCGATTGGTTCGCGTTGCACCAGGGGTGCGGACCATGTAATATTTACCCCAGTTTTCTTATTTCATCTAGGGGCATTGGGGGAATAGCCCCATACCCATTTAAACTTAAAATCTCTCATACTTAACCATTTTTCAACTTTATATCACTCAAAAACCCTCTCCAAAACCTCTCTAAGACTTCATCAAATTTCTCACTCAAATTCAAGGATTTCAAGCTCAATATTGGAACTCAAGAACCCAATCCAAGCTTCAAGTTTCCTTCAAGCTCATCTCAAGAAAACCCAAGTTTGAGGTACGTGGGTCTTCATCCATGGATCCTTCCACCCATGGAGCCCAACCTTCCCTTTTCATGAAAATTGCATGATTTCAATTTGTATTATCTATGGGTATCTCTTATTATAGATTTTAAATAAAAATTATGTTGGGATTTTACCAAGTATTGTTGATTATCTATGAACATCTATTTTAAGCATATATTATGATTCGATCTATGTCTATTGAGATTATACATGATTTGAGCTATGAAACTATGGACTATGGTGAACTTTTGAGGTTGACTTTATAATACCAAAAATTGCGATTTTACTACAATATTAGTGGGTTGATTTGAATGACTTTGAAATGATTTAGCTTTATACCTTGTTCTATACTCTTGAATTGCATATACACACCATGTCTTTGATTAAATTACTTGAAAAGTATTCTTGATGTTGGTGAAGGATTATTGTATGAATTTACTTGACAAACATATTATGATACTTTATGGGTCGCCAAGCACGTACTAAACTCATGAAAAGTCCCCATGATCTATAAAAGAATTTTTGAACTCTTATGCTATGTTTTATTCCAATGTGAAGTGTGAAGCCTTTAATTGATTCTTCAATGTGATAGTTTGATGGACTATTTTGTATCTTTCTAACCGAAAAGATTATGTCACGACCCAAGCCTAGGGCCTAGTGGTGACCGGCGAATGGGGAACCCGAAGGAATCCCAAACAAGCCTCTTAGCATATCATTACACATCCTTGGTCGCGGAAGCAATTTAATAGTACTAAAAGAATAGAAATAAGGGCAAAAGGGCTAAGGGAGAACTTCCATAATATGAAATCAAGAGACAAAAGAGTCAAGTCTCATATCATAATTACACATCATGTAAAACAATACCTCTACTACATAGATACTTAGCGGGGGCAAAGACAAGCAATCGGGCCCACCCTCATAGTCAACATACATCAAAGAAAGAGAGAGAATCTTAATATATGGAATAAGATCAATGCCATTATCCTCAGAATGGAGAACTCACCAACTAGCTTGAATGGATATTACTAGCTACATGGAGAAGGATGATGACCAAATAGAGCTCCAGTTCCTATATGGTAACATCATGGAGGCATAGTGTATGCGTTAGTACATTTGAATATACTAAGTTTGGAGGATGCAATGCAACAGGAGATGGGCAACATAATCGAAATGTATAATCATGAGTAATAGATTGCATAAATAACAATATGACATGTATGAGCGATGCTTGAAGTAAAACATTCTTATATAGAACATATTACATATGTAAGAAGAGAACATCATTATAGACCAAACTAAATAGTACCTGAAATCCAAGGCTTAGCACCCCCTTGGAGAGTGATCAAGGTATATACCCCTCAGTCGGTAAATGGACATCACACCCTCCATCATAGTGGTCAAGGTATCAACCCCCTAACATGGTTAATGAACTTCACACTCTACATCATAGTGTTCAAGGTATCAACCCCTTTTCATGGTTAATGGACTTCACACCCTCCATCCTAGTGTTCGAGGCATCAACCCCTAAACATGGTTAATGGACTTCACATCCTCTATCATATTAGTTAAGGTATCAACCCCTCAACATGGTTAATGGACTTCATACCCTCCATCATATTAGTCAAGGTATCAACCCCTCAACATGGTTAATGAACTTCACACCCTCCATCATACTGGTCGAGGTATCAACCCCTCAACATAGTTAATGGACTTCACACCCTCCATCATAGTGGTCAAGGCAACCACCCCCTCAACAAGGTATGGTAAACATGAAACCCTAGGGATACTTTTCAAGAAATCATCATAATGTTTCCTTACTTTCATCATCATAAAGTAACTTAGCTCATATGCCATGCATTATGCCTTCAACAACTCAAGAATTAATAACCAGATATTTTATCAAATACTTGGTCGGTGTGTAATGCTAGTGTAAAACCATGCATTTCAAGAGTGAAATCATTCAAGAAAATCCAATGTTAAACCACCAACCAATACTTGGTAACCCCCTCAATCAATATATGTCAAAACCCTTCCTCAAATCCCATAATAGATCTTAGATTCATAGCTCAAAACATACTAAAAAAATCACAACTTCATGAAACCCAACATAGTGTGCAGTGAAATTCATAATAAGACTCATGAATTTAGGTAAAAAGGGAGCTTGGGCACCATGGGTGAAAGAACCCAATGGTTGAAACCCACATACCTTGATTTTAGAGAATTCCTTGATGATGATGTTAATGGAGACTTGAAGCTCGGATGAATTCCTTAAGATCCGTAAGAGTCTTGGACACTTGAATTTTGAGAGAAATATTAGTCTAAGGGTTTGAGAGAATATTGGGGAATGTCTTGGATGATATGAAGGTGAAATATGACTAAGTATAGGTATTTTTATGTGTGGTAAAACTTAACCTCAAGATCCAAAAGCCTAGGACCGAACTAATAAAACTGGGCACAAAATAACACACTGGTGCGCCCTGACCGCGTCGCCCCAGGGGCGCACCTGGTCACTATTGTTTGCTCACTTTGAAAATTTGAAATTCTCTATGGTTGCTCTAAAATCAAGGTTAGACCCATTCCTCACTCAATTTGACCCCCTAATCAAGAATATGAAGTCATTTTTTTGATTTCACGCAAGAATTTTGAGATATATGGTAACTACGATTCCATACATTTCGAGGCACTTTTTTGGGCAATTTTTGGGGTCGTCTCAATATCTCCCCCTTGGAAACATTCGTCCCGAATGTCAAAGAAATATACATAAGAAGAGTAATTATGAAGAAATCTTCCCCAACAAGAATGCAATGATGCACTTAAACTCCATTTTTAAAATCTCAATATAAGTGTCGAAATCATCATGAACTTGTCAACATAAAAGTGAATGCATGCAAATGACATAGGGGCTGAAAGATAGGACTTGAAATCATAGAAAAGGACTTGACGCATTATCATAAGCTTGAATAAAATGAAGGAGTTATGGATATTTCTTCTCCATGCCCGATTCGGCTCCCCGAGAGACTCTTTCGACTTGACGATTCTTCCAAAGGGCCTTGACGAGCACCACATCCTTAATAATTAACTCCTCCACCACTCAATCCAGTACCTCCACCAGGACCTTCTCCAAAGTCAAATTATCCTCCACAACACCCACAACTTCAAATACTTCTATAGCACTACAGTCACCAACACATCCCATCAACCTAGAAGCATGAAGAACCGGACGAACCATATCTATATCCATAGGCAATTTTCATTCGCATGAAACCTCATCAATCTTACTCAACAACCTAGAAGGACCTACAAACTTTGACCCAATTGTCAACCTTAAAACACAATAGTCCACTTGATACCATAAACTACCATCTCCCCCTTGCGAGACAACTTCCACTCTACCATCTTTTCACTCAAATCTTCCGACTCTAATAAGGCGGAAACAAGGCCTTGCTTTAGACTTATTCAACCAAAGAAGATTTGGAACAATCACGAACCCATACTACCACTCTCAACTTCATTGATCCTGATAATTTAGCTAATTGATGGACCTCTTTAGTTACCTCTTTACCACTATCATCAACATATGCTAGGCTACCAATAGGCACCCTACTTAGTGCATCGACCACAACATTAGCCTTACCGGGGAATAATGCACACTCATATCATAATCCTTAAGGAGTTCTAACCACCTTTTTGTTATACTCAATTCATAACGATCACATTTAACAACCCACATCCATCTCCCAAGACTTGCAATACTACCCCCAAATGATTCACAAGCTCTAACTAAATCGATGCCCCACCACTAGAGGCCACCTCATACACGTCAAGGTAAGGTTTTAAGACCCTATTCATGACCAATAAACATAGCTGGTGCATAAGTCAACCAAACAACTTCACTAATACTCAAATGCTTACTCCTAGTCCAAAAGGATACCTGGGCATATCACCTACCTCATCCTCACTTGGGGATAAATCCCGAACAACAATCAATATTAGAGAAGTGACTAGCCCATTATAGTTGACCAAATAGATCATCCATCCTTAACCATCATACTACACACTTACGGGTGCTACACTCATTAGAAGCATGATATACAAGTAGCCAAGCCACCCTAAGACCTCCAACCCATCAAAGTAAATTCAACCAAAATCATAAGATTAGACTTTGTGCAATAAGAATATGGAGTAACCCTTATAAGCCTTTCTAGCACTAATAGACTCGCACAACTAAATGTTACTAGAAACAAAAAGGGATGATGAAAGGAATAGATACCCTTGTAACCATCAAAGTATTCACAATAAAATCAAGAATAACCTTCAACTTACCAATAGCATCATCGAGCACCTCATCCCCTCCTTTCCTTCTTTGAAGAGCGTAGAACCGATTACATCTTGGAGCACCTCCTTAATCAATATCACCACCTTTGCCCTTGTTGCGCCTAAGAGGACAATCTTTTGTCTTGTGACCCATCTCCCCACTACCATAACAAGCATTTGTCTTCTTCAAGAACAGGCCATCATGAAACCTACCACATTTTGGGCACCTAGCATAAGGTACCATACCACCACGACCTTTGGGACTTTCCTTTACCACAGGCCTTCTTGGCCTCGTTACCCCTTCTCTTTCTCATATTTTCCTCCTCCAATTGTTTGGAATAAGTCATTTATCGGGAAAAATCCATGTCACTAATCAAAATAGCAAACCAACACTCCTCGTTCAACAAATCAGATACACCCATTACAAACTTATTCATCCTAAACCTAGGATCGACCACTAATTGGGAAGCATACATTGAGAGTTGGTTGAAATTGAGGGCATACTCCATCACACTCAGAGATCCTTGCTTCAAATTCATGAACTCCATCATCTTACCCTCCCTAAGCTCAAAAGGGAAGAACCAGTTAACAAAGGCCAACTTAAACTCCTCCCACATCACCACATTATTGTTCCCCTTCTCCTCCTTCCACTAAGTAAACCATATTTGTGCCCACCCTTGAGTTAGTAACCCGCTAATTTGTGCCACCCCATTGAGTTAGTAATCCACTAACTCCGTCTTCTCTTCGAATCTAACACCCATGATAGCTAACACTTTATAATTCTCATCAGTGAACTCTTGAGGGTCCTCATCCATTTTACAACCATAGAACTCCAGTGAGTTTATCCTCATGAAGTCCCTTACCCTAGATGCCGGAGTATGAGCTTGAGGGGCTTGGGCCCCTTGGTTGATTTGGCTGGTTAGCGCTTGGGCTAGCATGGTAAGAGCATCCCAGTATTCTTTGTGAACTATTACTCTATCTTGAGGATCTTGAAGAGCGGGAGGAGCCAGTTGCTCCTCGAGTACATTAGCTCTTCTTTCTCTTGGGTTAGACATGGTATAGCATAGAAAAGAACAATCATTATGGGGGAAAACCTTACCTCGACTCTATAGCATGAAATTGACCATGAAGAAGGAAAATATCTACTAAAACGCCTCATAGCCTCTCACATGTAGTTGTGGTGCACAACAAAAGCATGAATAAGCCTCTAATCGACGTGGTGTGTTGGACATCGAGGATCTAACAACCCAGTGCCATGATACCATCTTCGTCATGACCCAAGTCTAGGGCCTAGTCGTGACCGGCAAAAGGGGAACTAAAGGAACCCCAAATAAGCCTCTTAGCATATCATTACTCATCCTTGGTTGCAGAAGAAATTGAATAGTGTTGAAAGAATAGAAATAAGGGCAAAGGGTCTAAGGGAGAACTTCCATAATATAAAATCAAAAGGCAAGAGAGTCAAGGCTCATAGTATAATTATACATCATGTCCAACAACACCTCTACTACATAGATAATTAGCGGGGTCCAAGATAAGCAACCAAGCTCACCATCATAGTCAACATATATCAAAGAAAGAGAGAGAGTCTTAATATATAGCATAAGATCAAAGACATTGCCCTCGGAATGGAGGACTCACCAACTAGCTTGAAAGGATATTACTAGCCATGTGGAGGAGGATGATGACCAAATGGAGCTCTGATTCCTTTATCGTAACATTATGTAGGCATAGAGTATGCATTAGTACATTTGAATGTACTATTTATGTATGATGAAATGCAACAAAGGATAGGCAACATAATCAAAATGTATAATCATGAGCAATAGATAGCATAATAACATATGACATATATGAATGATCCTTGAAGTAAAACATGCTTACATAAAACATATTACATATTTAAAAAGTAACCATTATCATAGACTAAGCTAACTAGTACTTGGAATCCAAAGCTTAGCACACCTTTGGTGGGTGATCAAGGTATATACCCCTCAATAAGTAGATAGACATCATACCCTCTATCAGAGTGGTCAAGGTATCAGCCCCCCAACATGGTTAATGGACTTCACACCCTTCATCGTAGTGGTCGAAGTATCAACCCCTCAACATGGTTAATGGACTTCACACCCTCCATCATATTGGTCAAGGTATCAACCCCTCAACATTGTTGATGGACTTCATGCCCTCCATCATAGTGGTCGAGATATCAACCCCTCAACATGGTTAATGGACATCACACCCTCCATCATAATGGTCAAGGCAAGAACCCCCTCAACAAGGTATGGTCAACATGGAACCCTAGGGATACTTTTTAAGAAATCATCATAGTATTACCTTACTTTCATCATCATAAAGTCACTTAGCTCATATGTCATGCATTATGCCTTTAACAACTTAAGAATCAATAACAGAACATTTTATCAAACACTTGGTGGGTGTGTAATGCTAGTGTAAAATCATGCATTTCAAGAGTGAAATCATTCAAGAAAATCCAATGTAAAACCACCAACCAATACTTGGTAACCCCCTCAATCAATATACGCCAAAACCCTTCCTCAAATCCCATAATAGGTCTTAGATTCATAGCTCAAAACATACTAAAAAAATCACAATTTCATGAAACCCCAAGATAGTGTGTAGTGAGATTCATAATAAGTAAGACCCATGAGTAAATCCACTTTAAATCATGCAATTTAGGTAAAGAAGGAGCTTGGGCACCACGGATGGAAGGATCCAATGATTGAAACTCATATTTCTTGACTTTGGAGAATTACCTGATGAAGATATTAATGGAGACTTGAAGCTCGGATGAATTCCTTAAGATCCAGAAGAGACTTAGACATTTGAATTTTGAGAGAAATATTAGTCTAAGGGTTTGAGAAAGTATGGGGGAATGTCTTGGATTATATGAAGATGAAATATGACTAAGTATAGGTATTTTCACGTATGGAAAAACTTAGGCCCAAGACCCAAAATCCTTGGACCGAACTAATAAAACTGGGCACAAAATAACACACCAATGCGCCTTGGCCGCTCGCGCTAGGGGCGTGCCTGCTCACTATTTTTGCTCACTTTGAAATTTCAAAATACGCTATGGTTGATCTAAAATCTGGGTTAGACCCATTTCCCACTCAATTTGATCCCTTGATCAAGAATATGAAGTTGGATTTTTGGTATCACATATGGATTTTGAGATATATGCAAATTACAATTCCAGGCACTTTCGCGGTATATTTTCGGTATCATAAGGTAAGGGCATCTTTTAAACTCCTATCGAAAGGATTATATTGTAAGGTAAGGTTATCCTATAATACCTATTGATATGGATATGCCATATGGTAGAATAAATCATGACTCCTATCGAAAGGATTGTATTGTAAGGTAGCAGACATCTCATACTACCTACCCAAATGGCTATGTGGTAAAGTAGGGGTATTGCTAACATCCTCTACAAAAGGCTATACCGAAAGGTGAGTGGATTACTATTTGGACATTCTCATGCTTGTTCGTGTAAGACTTTGAGCATATATTCTATGTTGAGCTTATGTTCATTGAATATGATTAAACATCTTGTTATTATGGATTATGATTCTTGTCACATTGCATCTCGCGTATTTAGTACATTCAAATGTACTAATGCATACTCTATACCTACATGATATCACCATGTAGGAACCGGAGCTCCTTATCCTCCTCCACGTGGCTAGTTCGGTACTTCGGAGAAAGCTTTGTTGAGTCCTCAATTCCGAGGACAATATCTACTTATTTCATGTTCTGTTGAAACTTCTTATTTATATTAGATACCTAATATTATTACTATGAGGGTGAGCCTGGGAAGTGTCTTGGCCCCTGCTCCATTCCAAAGTAGAGGTGTTTGTTTGATACTATGTTATATATGCTTCCAAGCTTGACTCTTCTTATGTTGATATGATTATGAAAGGCTTCCCTTAGACTTGTTTTCCCTTTTTTATCAAATGACTCTTTTTTATGTTAAATTTTACTTCCTCAATTAATGATGTGTGCATGTTACGATCAAGAGGCCTGTTTGGATTATTTTCGGACTTCCCATCCATTGTGTCACATCTAGGCCCCAGGCTTGGGTCATGACAAGCTTGGCATCAGATAACTAGGTTATCAATGGTTCTTGGAAATCCAATACATCACGTCGATTAGAGTCTTATTCATGGTTGTCACGCCACAATTATGAATGGGAGGCTGTGAGGCGTTTTGGGAAATGTTTCACTTCTTCATGGTCTATGTCCTGCTCTAGATGTGAAGCTAAGGCTTCCTCCCCTAACAAATGCTCTTGTGCTCTTTTAGATCATACCACTACCAAGAAGAAGACCAAACAGGGCTTATGCATTCGTGGGACAACCGGCTCGTCCTGCTCCTCAAGATAGAGGGGCTACCAAAATTGAGATCCAAAATGTTATCACTATGTTGGCCCATGATATGACCAACCAATTGATCTAAGGGCCCAAGCTCCTCATGCTCCTACTCCGGCTTCAATGCTGAGGGATTTCACAAGAATGAACCCGTCGGAGTTTCATGGGTCCAAGGTAGAGAAAGATCCCTAAGAGTTCATAGATGAGGTTTATAAGGTGCTATCTAGCATGGGGTAATTTCGGAGGTGAAGGCGAAACTAGCGACCTACCAACTAAAAGGTGTGGCTCAAATTTGGTTTGTGTAATGGAAGTTGGAGCGGGAAATCATGATGCTATCCCTTGGGAGGAGTTCAAGGCCACCTTAATCAACTTGTTCTTCCCTATTGAGTTGAGAGAGGCTAAAATGATGGAGTTCATGAACCTCGAGCAAGGTTCCATGAGTGCGATGAGTATGCCCTCAAGTTCAACAAGCTCTCCAAGTATGCTCTTCAGTTGGTTGTCAAACCTAGATTAAGGATGAACAAGTTTGTGTCAGGGGTGTCCGACTTAGTAAATAAAGAGTGTCGTACCACGATACTTGTAAGTGATATGGATTTTTCTAAGTCATGACATATGTCGAATAACTTGAGGGGGAAAACTTAGGAAACAGAGAGGTAGGGAGTCCATGAGGGCTCAATTTGAGGGTAGCCGATTTCAACAAGGTCTCGAGTTTCAAGGCTAAGGATCCTCTAGTGCTCCAAATAAGAGGGTTACTGAGGATAGGGTACCTAACCCAAGGCTCCAAAAAGGTGATGATAGGGTGACTCATCCTAGATGCCCAAAATATTGGAGGAAACATTGTGGTATATGTTGGAGGAACATGGGTACTGCATTGGGTGTGGCGAGATAGGCACAAAATTCCATATTATCCACATTCTCAAAATAAGGTAAAGATGGACGAACACAAGGGCAAGGTGGTCATGTTTATCAAAGGGCTCAAGAAGGCCGACAAGGAGGCACTCCACGACATAATCAGTTCTATGCTCTTCAGGGGAAGCAAGGAGGGGATGTGATGCCTGATGTTGTTCCCTATATATTAAAGGTTTTTTATTTTGATGTGCATGCTTTGATAGGTCTGGGTGACACTATTTCTTTCATTATTCCTTTTGTTGATAATAAGCTTCTTGTGTGTCTCAAATTGTTATATGAACCTTTTAGGTGTTTACCCCTGTTGGTGAGTCTATTGTTGCTAGAAAAGTCTATAGGGGTTATCCCATGTCCTTATTGTATAAATTCTTATCTTGTGCATTTGTTGAACTTGGAATGGTGGGATTTGAGATTATACTTAGGGAGGATTGGTTACATGTATATCATACTTCCATTGATTGTAGAACTTGTAAAAATTATATTCCAAATTCCCTAATGGATCCGTAATTGAGTGGGAAGTTGTAAAGTGGTAGTTAAGAGTAGATTCATTTCTTGTCTTAAGGTCCAAATTGATCTCTAAGGGCTGCATTTACCATCTCATAAGGGTTAGGGATGTTAAATCTAAAGTTATTCCTATTGAGTCGGTTCCTATGGTCAATGAGTTTGAAGATGTTCTTCCCGATAGGGGCTAGTCAATTTTCTAAAATTGATTTTTGGTCCTGATACCACCTAGTGAGAGTGAGGGAGTGTGATATTCCCAAATAGATTTTTGGAATGAGGTATAGACATTTTGGAATTGTGGTAATGTCTTTTGGCTTGACTAATGCACCAACAATACTCATGGATCTTATGAATAGGGTCTTTAAAGCCTACGTTGACATGTTCGTGGTGGTCTTTATTGATGGTATCTTGATTTATTCCCTAGATTGAAGAGGATCATGTGGATCATTTGAGGGTGGTGTTGCAAATCTTGAGGGATGAGAAGTTGATTGCTAAATATGAAAGTGAGGTTGGGTAACAAAGAGGTGGTTAAAGAGGTTCACTAGTTAGCTAGGTTGGGGGTTAGGTGGACTAAAGTTGAAAATGGTGGTGTAGTGGTTAAGGATGGTTCTAGATCTCCTTTGATTGAGGAAGTCAAGTTGAAGCAAGACCATGACCTCGACTTGCTAGAATTGAAGGCTTTGGTGAAGGATGGTAAAGTAGAGGTTTTCTACCCAGGGGGAGATGGTGTCCGTAGGTACCAAGGTAGGCAAAATATGTTTAATGTTGATAGTTGGGTTTACCTGAAACATTCACCTATGAAGGGTGCGGTTCGATTTGGCAAGAAAAGAAAATTGAGCCCAAGGTTTGTGGGTCCCTATAGAGTTTTGATGGGAATTAGTAAGGTTACTAATGAATTAGAGTTGCCTATGGATATGAACATAGTTCATCCGGTCTTCAATGTGTTGATGTTGAGGAAGTGAGTGGGTGATGCAAGTGCAATAGCGCTCTTTGAGGTTGTGGGTGTTGTGGAGGATATTTTGAACTATGAGGAGGTCTCGGTGGAGATATTGGATAGACAAGCGAAAAGGTTGAAGAAAAATATGTACCATCTATCAAGGTCATTTGGGAAAATCGACAACTCTGAAGTGCCACTTGGGAAGCCAAAGTGGACACGTAGAAGCGATATCCATATCTCTTTCACTCTATTTAAGCCTAACATAAAAACTAAGTCCTTTCTATGATTTCAAGTTTTAAGTTTCATCCCTCATGACATTTTTGTATGTATTCATGTTCATGGTAATATGTTTTTGGTTATTTTTAACATTCATGTTGAAACTTTTTGAAAATTGATGTCTAAGCGCATTTTATTGCATTTATGTTGGGTTGGTTATCTCTTGATTTCATCTCTTATGTATGTTTCTTTGACAATCAGGGATAAATTTCCCCAAGGGGGAGATATAGAAACACACTTTATGTGCTCGAAAAGATCCATAATCATAATTTTCAAGTATTTCAAAATCCATGCATGATTTTGAAAACCTGATTTTATATTTTTGATCAGAGGGAAAAATTGAGAGGAAAATGGGTATAACCCGGGTTTTAGAAGACCCGTAGAAAAAAATAATTTTTTCTAATTACGACTTCTAGTAGCCTTATGCGCCCAGGCCATGTCGCACCTGGGCCGCGCCACTATGTTAATTGTGCTACACGATTGGTCCATGTCGCGCTAGGGGCATGGACCAGTGTAATATTTACCCCATTATTCTTATTTCATCCAGGGGCATTGGGGTAATAGCTCCATGCCAATTTAAGCATAAAATATCTCATACCTAGCCATTTTTCAACTCTATATCACTCAAAAACCCTCTCTAAAACCTCTCCAAGACTTCATCAAATTTCTCACTCAAATTCAAGAATTTCAATTTTGGAACTCAAGAACCCAATCCAAGCTTCAAGTTTCCTTAAAGTTCATCTCAAGAAAACTCAAGTTTGAGGTATGTGGATCTTTATCCATGGGTCTTTCCACCCATGGATCCCAACCTTCCCTTTACATGAAAATTGCATGACAATTTGTATTACCTATGGGTATCTCTTATTTTGAATTTGTAATGAAAATTATGTTGGGGTTTTACGAAGTATTGTTGATTATGCATGAATATCTATTTTAAGCATATACTATGATTTGATCTATGTCTATTGAGATTATACATGATTTGAGCTTTGAAAACTATGAACTATGGTGAACTTTTGAGGTTGATTTCATGATACCAAAAATTGGGGTTTTACTACAATATTGGTGGGTTGATTTGAATGTCTTTGAAATGATTTAGCTTTACTCCTTCTTGTTCTATACTCTTGAATTGCATATACCCACTATATGCTTGATTAAATTACTTGACAAGTATTCTTGATGTTGATGAATTATTATTGTACGAATTTACTTGACAAACATGTTATGATACTTTATGGGTCCCAAAGCATGTACTGAATGCATGAAAAGTCCCCATGATCTATGTGATACTCTGTAACTTCATGCTCTTATGTACCCATGTTTCAAGTCTCATTTGGTGAGGTTGGGAGTGCGTTAGGGTCGTGGGAGACTCCTAATACTTAGACAAGTTCAAGACTTCCCTACAAGTTGAGTTTTGGGTGTCAGGTCATGCAAGGGTCAACTTTAAGTGAGCATAACTTTTAGCACACTTGGAACTGAATGGCCCTCAACATGTATAATGAAAGCCCATTGAGTTAGCTTTTCGATGCACTTGGTTCACCTCATTAAGAGTTCGGAGCCAAAAGTTATGACCATTTTACTGAAGATTGCCAGTGCAGAGTTGCACTACGAGACCATTGTTATGGGTAGTAAGTTGGGGTACGAGTCATAGTACGGGCTCGTAGCAATTTCCAAAAATTCCAAAATTAAGCCCAAGGGTTACGGAAGGGTTCCTACGGGTCGCAGTACTATTTAAGAGTTGTAACGGGGCCCGTAATAGATGTTTTGATAGCTTTTTAGGAAGGGTTATTTTTGTCCTTTCCCACAATTTCTAAGCTCTAGACTAAAGTTTTTATACTCATTTAAGGACCTAAACTCTTATGTTCATCATTTTATTGCTAAAATACTCCCTCTAAAACCCTCTAATACTTCCCCAAATCATTTTCAAATCCCCCATCAAATTTAAGGAAACTCAAGAACACGTTTTTGATTTCAAAACTCCATCCCAAGCTTCAAGGCTTTCTCAAATCATTTTCAAGAATTCAAAATCGAAGGTATGTGGGTTTCAATCACTGGGTTCTTTCACCTATGGTGCTTAAGCATCCTTCTTCCATGAATTTCATATTTCTAAGTTGAATTACTTATGGGTCTTGCTTATTGAATTTGAGTATGAACTAGATTAGGGTTTCATTAAAGTGTTATTATTTAAGCTTGTTCTGAGCTATGGATCTATGCTATACTTTGAGATTTGATGAGGGGTTTTAATGTACATTGCTTGAGGGTATTACTAAGTGTTGCTGGGTAGTTTTACATTGATTTTTCTTGCATGATTTCACCTTTTAATTGCATGGTTTTATACTGGTATTACACACCTGCTAAGTGTTTGATAAGATGTCCAATTAAGGTTTCTTGAGTTGTTGAAGGCCTAATGCATGGCATATGAGATAAGTGAATATATGATGATGAAAGTAAGTATATATATGTGTTGATTTCTTGAAAACTATCTATAATATTAAAAGTTGACCACACCTTGTTGAGGGGGTGATTTGCCAAAATAACTATGATGGAGGGTGTAATGTCCATCAACCATATTAAGGGGTTGATACCTTTTGTTGAGGGGTTGATACCTTGACCACTATGATGGAGGATGTGATGTGTCTATTAACCATGTTGAGGGGTTGATACCTTGACCACTATGATGGAGGGTTTGATGTCTATTAACCCTGTTGAGGGGTTGATACCATGACCACTATGATAGAGGGTGTTATGTCCATCAACAAATTAAGGGGCTGATACCTCAATCACCATGGATGGTAGGGTGTGATAATCCATCGTAATATTGGTCTCTTCTTACATATGTAATATCTTCTAAATATGTATGTTTTACTTCAAGCATCATTCATGCATCTCATATTACTACTATGCTATCCATTGCTTATGATATTGCATTTTGCCTATATTGCCTATCTCTTGTACATTGCATCATACATACTTAGTACATTCAAACGTGCTAACACACACTCTATGCATGATGTTACCATATAGGAACCGGTGCCCCACTTGATCATCCTCCTTCTCCAAGGGGTTAGTACAATTTCTCTCAAAGCAAGTTAGTAAGTCCTCAACTCTGAGGACATATGTCTCTTGGTTTTCATGCTATGTATTTACTTTCTCTATGTTGGAAACTTATGACTATAAGGGTGAGCCTAGAGATTGTCGTGGCCCCCTCTCCTATCTATGTAGTAAAGGTGTTATTGGAATCTTATGATGTATTAATGCTATATTCTATTGTCTTGTCATATTTCTATGGTATCAAAATTATCCCATAGCCCCGTTTATCCCTATTTACTATCTCTTGTTGTTGTTCAAATGGTTCCACTACCAAGGATGTATAATGATATGCTAAAAGGCTTGTTTGGGGTTCCTTATTCGCCATGTCATGTATAGGCCTTAGGCTTGGGTCGTGTCAAACTTGGTATCAGATCACTAGGTTGATATGGTCCTCAACTCCAACACACTGCGTCGATAAGAGTCTTGTGCATGATTATGAAGTGCACCATGACTATGAGCAAGAGGCTATGAGACGTTCTAGGAAATGTTTACCTTCATCTTACTCTAACTCGTGCTATAGGAGTCAAGGTAAGGTTTTTACCCCTAATGATTGTTCGTTGCTATGCTAAATCATGCCTAACATAAGAGGAAGAAGAGCCCACACACCCGAGGAACAACCAGCTCATGAAGAGTTCCGGGATGGTCTTTCCATGCGAGCCCAAGCGGTGACAAACCAAATCAACCAAGGGGCCCAAGCCCCTCATGCTCCCACCCCAGTATCTAGGGTAAGGTATTTCATGAGGATGAACTCACCGAAGCTCAATGGGTCTAAAGTGGATGAGAACCCTCAAGAATTTGTTGATGAGGTTTACAGAATATTATCTATTATGAGTGTAAGGTCGGAAGAGAAGGCGGAGTTGGCGTCTTACGAACTCAAGGAGGTGGCCCAAATATGGTATACTCAATGGAATAAGGAGAAGTGGAACAATGATGTGATCCATTTTGAGGAATTTAAGGTGGTATTTCTCAACCTATTCTTCCCTCTTGAGCTACGAGAGGCCAAAAGATGGAATTTGTGAATTTGAAGCAAGGGTCAATAAGTGTGAGGGAGTATGCCCTCAACTTCAACAACTCTCTGAATATACTCCCCAATTGGTGGCAGATCCAAGGTCTAGGATGAATAAGTTTGTGATGGGTATATTCGAATTGGTGAACGAAGAATGTCGTGCCGCTATATTGATAGGTTATATGGCTTGTCCCCCCTCATAGCATATGCTGAACAATTGGAGGGGGAAAAGATGAGGAAAAGAAAGGGTAAGGAGGCTTAGAGGGCCCGTTTTGAAGGAAAGTTCCAAAGACCCAAATGTGGGAGTTGTGTGGTGCCTGCCAGGTGCCTAAGATGTAGGATATGCCATAATGGACCATGCTTGAAGGGTACGAATGCTTGTTATGGTTACGAGGAGATGGGTCATAAGGTAAATGATTGTCCTCATAAATGCAACAAGTGTAAAGGTTGTGATATTGACCAAGGAGGTGCTCCAAGATGTAGCTGGGTCTATGCTCTTCAAAGGAGTCAAGGAGGGGACGAGGTTCCCGATGATACTACTAATATGTTAAAGGCTTTTCTTGATTTTGTTGTTCATGCTTTGTTTGTTTTGGGGGTTCACTATTCCTTTTATTATTCCTTTTTGTTGCTAGTAAGATTTTGCTATGTGAGCCTATTGTTGCTAGAAAGGCTTATAAGGGTTACTCCATGTCTTATTGCATAGAGTCTTATCTTGTAAACTTGGCTTGACGGGTTAGATGTCTTAGGGTGGTTTGGCTACATGTATATCATGCTTCAAAAGAGGATAGAATCTGTAAGATTGTAAGATGATCATTAAGGAATGTCTATCTATTTGGTCAACTATAATGGGTTAGTCACTTCTCTAAGATTGATCTTCGGTTCGGGTTTTGCCCCTAAGTGAGGATGAGGGTAGGTGGTATCCCTAGGTGTCTTAGCGGACTAGGAGTGAGCATTTTAAGTCAAGGATGGAGTTTTTTGGTTAACTTATGCACTAGTTTGTTTATAGGTTTCATGAATAGGGTCTTAAAACCCTACCTTGTCATGCTTGTGGTGGTCTCTACTGATGAAGTGTTGACTTATTTAGAGCTTGCGGATCATTTGAGGGTGATGTTGCAAATTTTGATAAATGTGAGGTTGCTTGCTAATTATGGGAAGTAAGAATCTTCGAGATGACAAAAAGGGGTGGTTGGAGGAGTTCACCAGTTGACTACATTGGGAATTATATTGGGTGAAGTTGAGAATGGGGGTCCACTCCCAAGGGGGAGATGGTAGCTTTAGGTACCAAGGTGGGCTAGGTGTGTATAAGGTCGATAATTAAGCCCAAGGTTTGAGGGTCCTTATAGGTAGTTGAGGAGAATTGGTAAGGTGGCCTACGAATTGGAGTTGCCTATGGATATGGGTACGGTTCGTCCGGTTCTTCATGCATCGAGGTTGATGAGATGTGTTGGTAACTCAAGTGTTATAGACCTCTTTGAGGTTGTGGGTTTTGTGGAGAGTGAGTTGGCTTAGGAGGTCCCGATGGAGATATTGGATAGATAGGTGGGAAGGTTACTTAATAAGGATGTGATGCTCATCAAGATCCTTTTGGAGTATCGTCGAGTTGAAAGTGCGAAATGGGAAGCCGAGGCGGACATGCAAAAACAATATCCATACCTCTTCCATTCTACTCAAGCATAAAGTACTAATTTAAGTTTCCTTATGTGTTTTCAAGTCTTAAGTTTCAACCTTTATTTCATTGCATGCATTCATATTTATATTGACAAGTTCTTGGTGATTTTGATGTTCATGTTGAGATTTTTTTTTTGAAAATCATGTTTAAGTACATTTGTTGCATCCATGCTAGGCTAAAATCTTCATGATTACTTTCCTTGTGAATGTTTCTTCGACATTAGGAGTTGAATGTTCCCAAGGGGGAGATATTGTGACACCCCGTAACTCCACGCTCTTATGTACCCATGTTTCAACTCTCATTTGGTCAGGTTGGGAGTGTGTTAGGATCATGAGAGACTCCTAGTACTTAGACAAGTTTAAGAGTTCCCTACGAGTTGAGTTTTGGGTGTTGATTCACGTAAGGGTCAACTTTAAACAAGCATATCTTATAGCACACTTAGAAATGGATGGCCCACAACATATCAAATGAAAGCCTTTTGAGTTAGCTTTCCGACGCACTTGGTGATGTGCTGTCAAAATACAACATATTGATGCCTAAAACAAAGGATTTTGTGAGTCCTTAATGCGACTTTTTATGGTTTTATGTGTTTTTGTGTTGTTATTGCAGAAAAGGTAGGTTGGCATGATTTTGGAGAAAAATTATAGAATTTGCTGAAGTGTAGAACATACGAGCTCACCTGTGAGTGGTAGCCCAAGATATAAGTCATAGGGTGATCTCATAGCTAGAAAAAAGAGCAAAAATAAAAAATTTCCTAAGTGGTGGTCATCCTTACGAGGCCCACCTACGAGTCGTAGGTCTCACTACGACTCGTATAGGTGGACTCGTATCAAGAAACAAAGAGTTAAAATTTTAGACCAAAAACTGAAGGCCTAGATTACGAGAAGAGCATACAAGTCATAGCTCAAGCAATGACTCGTACCAGTGGGTCGTAACAGTCAAGGCCAAAATTATAAAAGCCTGATACGAGACCTCAAATACGACTCGTGGGTCACCCTATGAGTCATACCAGTGTGACATACTTGCTGTCAGTTGTCTTTTCTGTGTAATTTTTAGGGTTAAATTTGTAAATATTATATATATTTTATGTTAGGGTTTATTTTGAAGGGAAGATCCCAGACTTGAATATTGAGAGAGCCTTTAAATATTCTCTCTAGATTATTTTAGGGTTTTAGTGTAGATTTTAATTTTCTCTTGGAAAACCCACTTTTGGGGAGTGTAAATCATACGTTGTATTCATTCTCAATTTATCAAGCTTGTGATTTGCAACTTGTGGTGTTATCAGTCTTTGTTGCTTTTGGGTAAAATTCTCAACTATTTCTTGTATTTGCATTTTTGTTGGTTTTTCCTTAGCCATGAGCAGCTAAACACCCACAACTTGGGGTTGTGGATACCATGGATGGTTGACTTAAGATAACCTAGATTTATTATATTTCTATGATTGGGGTATTGCATGTATTGTCTATTAACCTTCATTTTGATTGTTGTTTACTAGTGGCCAACACCAAACCCTACCTACTATCATGATCCTGACCAAGGTAATGACAAATAGGAAAAGAGAAGTAGATGACAGGATTCGATTGATGTGTTCTTGTCTAATCAACCAAACCTGACGAAGAGGAGGTTGACTGGGACAATAGGTAATGGTTAGTTGGCACGCCATGGTTACTGACCAAGCGCCATGGTGAAATTCGACCTTCACCTTCACAAGAGGGCTGGAAGAACCTAAGTTACCATCCTGTATGCGAAGTTCCAATTGTAGCTATGTTGTCTAGTGTAATCGAGTCAACGAACCACGGGTACCACAATTCCCAAGTTATCCCTAAAATTGAGTGTTTCCTTGCATAGTAGTATATCATTTATTTTCTTTTTGTTCTTAAATCACAAACCCCCATTTTTTGAGATTTTAGTTGTAAATACTCGAAATGATTGATAGTGAACTCTTGCAGTCAAGCCCTGTATTCCCTATGAATTCAACCCGAACCTTCGGTTAAGTTAATTATTGACAGTGATAGCTTTCTTATTGGAGCGTGAACATTAGACACAATAAAAAATTATGGCATCGTTGCAGGGGAATACGGCTAGGTTTTGACTTGATTTCACTATTAGTTAGTTCATGTGTTAATTTCTAAACTCTCTTGTATTTTACTTTTATTTTTGTTTTTTTGTTTGATTCTACTTGCAGGGTGTACTAGGTTGTATGCACAACACAAGGAGCCAAGACAATCCCTTAGCTCCGATCAATTTGGAGATCCATCGAATTTTTAGAAGAATGGCTCAAGTGAATAAGGATATCGCGATTGAGGAAGAAATGAATGTGTATGATACTATTGGAAGAGAAGAAAACCACCCCCGAGGAATGATAGGCCACAACTTAGGGATTTCAATGAAAATGTTTATGGTTGGAACTAATATCATTTGAACCCTGTGGCCGTTGATGTTGCTGGTGCTATAGTGTTGCCTTTACTGCCAGCAGACGCTAAGTTCTCGATGTCCAGTGGGTTATTTCAAATGCTCTAAAACCATGGGTTATTCATAGGGCTACCGTCAGAGTATCCCCATCGTCATCTCCATAATATTGTTTTTGTATGCAAATGTGTCATGGGGAGACAAAATCTTTCGCTTGATGCCATTGGTTTACGGGTGCTTCCCTCGTCACTGACAGGCAATGCAGCTGCGTGATTGTCTGAGCTTCCTCCGGGTACAATAACAAGTTGAGCTCAAAGATATTTCCCAAGATCAAAGAAGCTAAAGCTCAAAGATCAAATAAACAATTTTGAGCAATTATCGGGCGACTCTATTAGTACCACATGGGAGAGACTTACCAAATGCTTGAGGATGGTTCTCGATCATAAGATTGTTGATGATACCCTGGTTGAAATTTTCTATCAGGCGCTTGATGAGAATAGTCAAGTTTGCGCTGACACAATCATGGGAGGCATGTTTCTTTACCAATCTTTTGTGTTGTTAGCCGATAGGATGGAGCAAGTGGTTAAAACCAACAGAGTATGAGGTCAAAGAGAGAAAGCACAATGAAGACTTCTTGTGCGGTCAACACCAACAATGAGCAAGCAAGGGTCAATGAAGAGATCATGGAGTAGCTTCCTCAACTTTGCACGAGCATGGACTTGGTCTTAAAGAAAAACCAAACAAGTGTCCAAGTAGTCACCCACCAATCTCTTTAGGCTCCCATAGATGAAAATCTATTCTTTGATAAAGATGCTTGCTTCGTGAGTAATCAAGTGGCAGGTTTTCGGAATAACCCCCAAGGGTCTAACTCAGACTATTGGAGGCAAGGTTCTGGGAATTAAGGTCGAAACTACAACTGTTATGGTGCTTATAAAGACAACAGAGGTAGCTACAATGAAAGAGAGAGAGTGTTGGATGCCGAATGGGGTAGAAGAGATGGTTATAGCAATGGTCCTTAGGTGCTACCCCACAATCGTGACGTCGTTCCAAGCACATCGAGGCTTGAAGAGATATTTGACAAGTTGTTGAAAAGAGCCGATCACCAAGATGAGACCTTGAAGGGAAAGAAATTGGACATTTCAAGCATTAAAAGAAAATAAAGTCTCACTCTGTAGCTATTAAGCAGATGGAAAAACAATTTGGGGAAGTTTCTTAGCAATTGAACCAATGCCAAAAGGGAATTTTTCCAAGCAACGCGGTTCAAAATCATAAAAACGAAAGGCATTGTATAGAAGTCATGTCTCGGAGTGGCAAAAGCACTATTGATCCTCCTATGCCAAGGGTTATGAATGGAAGCCGCAAGAAGAGGGTAAATGAAGGGATTAAAGCACACAACATAAAAGAACAACCAAAGAAATATAAAACCTTTCTAAGGTCCCCTCCGCCTTTTCCACAAAGGCTTGAGAAGAGAAAAGAGAAGGTAAGTTTGAACAGTTCTTAGCGATGCTTAAGAAGTTGTCAGTGGACATCCCCTTGGTTGAAGCTCTTGAGAAGATGCCTGGGTACGCCAAATGGATGAAAGATTTAGTAAAAAAGAACCAAAAAGTTAGCCAAGATCTCTCCCAAAGTTTTCAATGTTGTAGTTCCATCACCACAAAATCTTTAGTGCAAAAGCATGAAGATCCGGGTACACTCACCATACCATGCACTGTTGGGGAACTTGCACTCGCCAAAGCACTATGTGATTTGGGAGCCAACATTAACATAATGCCTCTTGTTATATTTAGAAGACTCGGCGGGCACCCTTGTTTCTACAAAGATGCGGTTGCTAATGGCAGACAAAACAGTCAAGAAGTATGTGGGGATACTTTATGATATGCTGGTCAAGGTTGATTTTGCAGTTTCGATCATCTTAGGGAGACCTTTCTTAGCTATAGGTCATGCGTTAGTTGATATGGGAAAGGGTCTGCTCACTTTCAGATTTGGAGAAGAGGCAATTGTGTTTCAAGTGTGTCAACAAGATAGAAAGAGTTGTGAGTTTCAGGTCATTTTAATGATTGAAATAAGTGAGGATGATGAAGTGAAGATCCTAGATGAGTTGAGGCTGGGAGTCGAACCTTTAGCAGCTGTGTTGATGCATTTTGATGGTTAAAGTATTCTTGATTATGAGGAAATGATAAATGCTCTTGGAGTACCATTTGGGGCTAGACGACAGGCCGGGTTGGAGTTAGATTTGTATAATAGGGAGACTCCACCTACAAAGCCTTCCGTCGAAGTCCCACTTGAGTTAGAAGTGAAGGCACTACCAGCGCATCTGAAATATGCTTACTTGGGAGGAAAAAACATGCTACCAGTCATAATTGTATCCGATTTAAATGAGGTCCAAATAGAGGCCCTTGTCTCTGTTCTCAAGAAATTCAAAAGGGCCATTGGATGGACAATTGCAGATATCATAGGCATACCATCGGGGATATGCACTGAAAAGATGCCGAGTATTGAACATCAGAGATGGTTGAACCCCCCAATGCTAGAGGTTGTGCGAAAACAAATCATCAAGTGGTTGGATGCAGGAGTAATCTACCCAATCGTCGACAGTGAATGGGTCAGTCCGTGTGTTCGAAAGAAAAGAGGGGTCACAGTGGTGCCTAATGAAAAAATGAGTTGATTCCCACGTGACCAGTCATCGGATGAAGAGTGTCTATGGATTACAGAAAACTCAATGCTTCTACTGAGAAAGATCATTTTCCTATTCCCTTCATGGATCAGATGCTTGATAGACTTGCAGAGAAGGGATAGTATTGCTTTTCTGATGGGTATCCTGGGTATAATAAAATTATTATTGCACCAGAAGATCAAGAGAAAATAACCTTTACATGCCCATATGGTACCTTTGCATTTAAGAGAATACCTTTTGATTATGTAATGCTCCAACAACATTTCAAAGATCCATGATATCTATTTTTTAGGATATGGTTGAAAGCACAACTTATATGTTCATGGATGATTTTAGTGTTGTTGGCCTGTCCTTTGAAGAGTGCTTGCTACATCTGCGTGATGTGCTGCAAAGGTTTGTTGAGAGCCACCTGGTGTTGAATTGGGAGAAATGTCATTTTATGGTCAAAGAAGGCATCCTGCTTGGTCACAGAATTTCAGGCAAGGGAATTGAAGTGGACAAAGCAAAATCGAGGTTATCGAGAAACTACCACCACCAATTTCTGTGAAAGGTATCAAGAGTTTCTTATGCCACATAGGTTTCAACCGACGCTTCATAAAGGATTTTTGCAAGATCTCGCAACCTTTATGCACATTGTTGGAAAAAGATGCCAAGTTTGTGTTCGATGATGCATGCATGGAAGCCTTTGAAGAATTGAAAAGAATGATGACTTCGGCATCCATTATTGTGGCTCCAGTCTGGTCAAAACCCTTTTAACTAATGTGTGACGTAAGTGGGGTTGCGCTAGGTATGGTATTGGGCAGCATATGGAGAGGATTTTGCATCCCATCTACTATGCTAGCAACGCACTTAATGTGGGCCAGAAAAATTATACATTAACGGAATAGGAAAATTGCTTGCCATTGTTTATGCCTTTGAAAAATACTATTCATACTTGTTGGGAGCTAAGGTGATAGTGCATATAGACCATGCAGTGCTCAAATATCTGATGGCTAAAAACGATATAAAATCATGATTGATCAGATGGGTACTCCTCATGCAAGAATTTAATTTTGATGTGATTGATGGAACGGGCTTAGAAAATCAAGTATCCAACCATCTTTCTAGACTAGAAGATGAAGCTATGGTGAAATTTGACGATGGTCTTGAGATCAATGATTCATTCCCTGGTGAGAGAGTTTTGGTGGCCTCACATGATCTTATCCCTTGGTTTGTGGACTATGCTAACTATTTGTTGAGTGATATAATGCCTCCTAATTTGAATACCCATCAATGTCACCAGTTTATGCACTACGTGAAGAAGTTCTTCTGGGATGAACCATATTTATTTCGTATTTGTATGGATAGGATCATTCATAAATGTGTCCCAAAAGTGGAGATGATGAGTATTCATAAAGCATACCACTCATCGTTTGTGGGTTGCCATCACAGTGAAGCTCAAACTACTTATAAGGCGTTATAGTATGGCTACTATTGGCTATCTATACATCAGGACGCCCATCCTTCCAATAGATGCCAAAATAAGGGCAGGGTCTGGCGAAGGCACTATTTGATGTTTGGGGCATTGACTTTATGGGACCCTTTGTTAGCTCTCATGGTAATAAGTACATCCTAGTTGTAGTTGATTATGTCTCTAAATGAGTAGAGGCCATAGCCTTACCGAACAAAGAGGGCAAGAGTGTCTCTAAATGGGTAGAGGCCATAGCCTTACCGAACAAAGAGGGCAAGAGTGTTACCAGCTTTCTCCATAGAAATATTTTTTCTAGGTTTGGTGCGCCTCGAGCAATTGTCAGTGATGGAGACTCTAATTTTTGCAACCCGCTGTTCAAAGCTCTCCTTGAGAGGTATGGTGTGAGGCACCAAGTGGCAACCCCGTACAAACCCCAAACAAGTCGGCAAGTGGAAGTGTCGAATAGGGAAATAAAGCAAATCTTACCTAAAATAGTGAATATTAATCGCATTGGTTGGTGAAGGAAGTTAGATGATGCTTTATGGTCCTACCGCATGGATTTCAAAGTGCCAATCAGAATGTCTCCATATCAATTAGTATTTGGGAAAGCTTTTCATCTGCCAGTTGAACTTGAGCACAAGGCACTATGGAAACTGAAGAAGCTGAATCTAAACTGGAATGAAGCAACAACATCTAGGTAAATGCAAGTAAATGAACTTGATTAGTTCAGGCTATGAGTAGATGATAGCTCGGCCTTGTACAAGCAAAGAATGAAAATCCAGCATGATAGCAGAATAGAGAACAGCCAATTTGCTCCAGGGGACATGGTATTGCTCTATAACTCTAGGTTAAAGTGGTTTCTAGGTTAAAGTGGTTTCTAGGTCAAATCCAAGTGGATGGGACCTTTCAAGGTAGTATGCATTTTTACTCATGGAGGCTTCGAGTTAGAAAGCAGGGATAGCAAAATTTTTAAGGTCAATGGCTAGAGGGTCAAACTATACATGGGTGACATGGAAGAAATCAAGATAGTGTAAGATTGGGACCTTGAAGATACATGAGTAGAAAAAGTATCTTACCATGCTGTGATAACAAATCAGGCGCTTCCTAAGAGGCAACCCAAGGTATACCCCTTGTATCTTCTCTCTATGTCTTTACTTTGAGGACAAAGTATTCTATTTTGGTGGAGTGTTGGAAGTTATGGATTAAGGTGAAGTCTGAGTAGCCTCTAGTCCATAATTTTCCCTATTTTTGATCCCAAGGTTTTCTTGTCTTGTTTCTTTTTCCTTGTGGATGTTTTAATTTTCCATTGAACTGATGTTTAGGTAGTGTAGATAATTTGTAAATATATAGTAGTATTATCATTTGGCGTATACACAGTTTTTAAATTTTGATGAAAAATTAGGTACCTCAAAATTTTTGAGATTGTTGGTTATTGATGCAATCATGCATATTGATTATCTAGTGATATTTGTTCTGATAATGAAAAGGTAAGTTGAGCCTTAAAGCATGACTTGTGAGTCTATACTTGATTGTGTGTGCAATGACATGTGTGTTGTGAGCTTATTTTGTCGCATGTATGTATCATGTATGGACTCAGAACTTGTCTTATTACTCTAAGATTAGTTTGGTGATGTGGTTGATTTGGAAGGGATCTTAGGCCTTTGTTCTTCTAGTGAGCCTACTTTTGCCTAAATGACCTACCAAATGTGTTAGTCACCTAATTGTTCCAAATGTTTGAGCCTCTCATGCGTTTATTCTTTCTTGACACCTAGCTAGCTCAGCCTTGTTCTATGAAATACCTTGATATTGGCCCTGGTCTATCCTTGAACATGTGAACTTTGATTGAGGCTGAAGGCCTAAGTTGAGGGAGGCTACAAATGGTGGCCCTAGTTTAGGGAATAGATATTGTGTACTTTACTTCAGGCTAAAAGCCTAAGTTAAGGGTAGTCTTTATTGTGGTAAAGTAATGAAAATAAGATGGTTGGTTGGGAAAGAAAGAAGGAAATAAAAAAAACCATGAGCCTGGGGAGGAAAAAGAAAGTTCCTTGAATTGAAGGAAATAAAAAAATGAATCCAAAAATAAGGCACAGCTAAAAAAGAGAATGAAAGCACCCTGCGAAAGCTTGTGTTTACGTTATGAAGGTAGTCACTACTTGCCTTAAATGCCATATCAAAGCCCTATGAGCCTATGTTACTAGCCATTAAGTCCTAAAGTGATCCAAAATCCACTTTGTCTCCAATCCGAAAGTTCAGTATAGAGGCAAGCCTATGGTGTTAGTCATGTTGCATAAATTTTATTTGTGAGAGTGAAAATGTTTGCTCAGTCCCTAAATTCTAAATGTTTTTTGACCGAGTAAGAGGGACTTCTTTTCTATGAGGGCATCTAGATAGCTTGATTAGCATATGATTCACCCAGTGATTGTGGATGGTTGAAGCTCCTTAGCTTATCATAGTTTGGTTGCCAGATACATCATTGTGTTTTTGTTTGGCTTATTAGCTTTGCAATCTGTTTCTGAAAATGAAAGTTGGGTACCTAAATTGGAGTAAATGATGTATATGCCATGGGTATAGATATTATGTATCTCTAATTGTCTACTTAGATTAAGTTATCCCTTGATGATAAGCAACAGTTCTGTCATGCCCCAAAGTCCCCTTAGGGCGGACCGGCACTTGTTGTCGATAAGGCTCAAGAGAACCAAACTATATCTATGCGCTCTTTAGACATATTATAAGGGATTTCTACAGTCGACATGCCTTTATGCCAGTAAACAGTAATAATAAGACAAAACGAAATGCATATGACTAGGCCATTGGGGCCACAGTGTCTAAGGTACGAGACATGACCACACTTTAATTCACATAGTCTACAAAGCCTCTACATAAAAGAAAGTATCTGATAAGGGTTGGGACATGCCCCACCTCTACTACTGTACAATACAAACATATAAGCTCTAGACACATATAAAGCTCCGAAACAACCTGGAGCTCGTTAACAACAGCTGGATGACTTGTACTCTACTGGGAAGATCTACTAGCACCTGTACCTAGAGCATGAAATGCAGGTCCCCTGTAAGGGACGTCAGTATGAGGTAATGTACTGAATATGTAAGGCAAGAAATATTGTATATGAAGTAACAGCTCAAATGAAACTATGCACTGCTTAGGATAAATGACCACCTTTGGTTATACTTTGGGATCATGTACTTTATGTTCTTAAATATGTGCACAACATGTAATACAAATGACCAACTGATTAGTGGTTAAACTATATCGGGATTGTCCCTGGCTAGGTTCTTCCTTAACCCCTCGGGCTACCACCTGTGATAGGATCTTCTCTGGCTAGGTGATACTTCCACCCCTTGGGATACTACCCATCAATAAACAACACACATTATCTTTCAATTACCTTAGAGATTATTCTTTTGGTGGTCATAATATTGGAGCTATAGAATTGTAGATGTAGCATGTGACATGTAAATAATCATACAAGATAATATGACAATGAAAAGTGTACGTTACATAAATAATGAGATACGTATGAAATGAAACAACTCGTGAACTTTATTTAGCAACAAGAACCCATGTAACTTGGTATCCACGTGTATATGCAGATTTAGAGGTGATTGTGTATGGCAGCATATGAACATATGAATGAGTGGAAACACGGTTAATATTGGTGTCGGAGTTGGTAATGCCTTTATGTACCAAGGAGGAATCTATGTTTCATGCCAAATGATACGAAATCAAGTAGACTTGCATACCTCATTGTATGACCTTGTTACTACCTTGGAGTGGCTGTGTTTTCTGTCAAATATTTATCTACAGTATATTAAGAAATAAGAATAGTATTAGAAGAAAAGAAACACTTCTTGACAGCCCAATATAATAAAAACTATCACCCGGACAATAATCTTATAATTATCGACCTAAAGGCGTTCTCTCAATCTTTTCACTTATAATCGTATCTTCTAACAACCATTCTTATTTACATATCATGTACATCTTGTTTTAGACCCTTAGTAGTCTTACAACAGCCCACAAGGCACAACACATAAGAATTCTTCACAACATACAAACAAGCGGCATAATGTTACATCCTTTCACCACACTTCGACGTCAACAAACCCAAACCTATTTTAACTTTATCTAAATTTTCCTCAACACATCCATACATAAACATAGCCTCAAAACAATCTTATAACAGTACCAAAGCATCATGAAGGATGTGAGGCAATAGCCTTCCATCCAACAAGCCACAAGTTTATACTAAGGACACAATTGCGATATGCTATAAGGACTCACTTTTATGGACTGTAAAAGTAGTGCAGCAGCTCAATTACATGACTAAAATACTATACCTTGTTAAAGCATATGTATTACTTCATAATTCATCCAACCAATTAAGTGAAAATCCTCTTGAACAACAAGAAACATTCACAACAATACTTAGGACACATGCTGTCTAGAATTTCCAGCACAACACACTAGCATATACTTCTTGTTTTTGATGAAGAAACCATACTAAATACACAACTATAATTGCTTGCCTTTGCCTTCAAGATTCAAGTTTCCTTTCAAGAACCTTAGAAGGTTGCAACAGCTGCTTGGTAAAGTGAAATAAAGAGAAGATAGGAGTCTTTTGAAAAACTGAAAACTTGTTTGAAAAGCTAAAAACTTGTTTCAATTGGAAATGACTAGAGGGCTTCTTTTAAGCCATTTTTAAAGACTTCTTTGAATGACTTTCTCTTTAATTTTTTCCCACATATGAACACCTGTTAATACACTTGTTATGCAGCAGCTTGTCCCTCATAATTGGGCCTAAATGGGTCTCAAATTTGATGGACCTTAGCTGCCCATTTTCCAGCTTTCTTCTTAATTAGATTTAGGCCCAAATAGTCAAGTGGGTTGTGTTACACTTGGGCCCTTTTGACATTCTTCTTGGAATGAAAATAAGATCTATTTATGATGCTAAAGCATGGGATAAATTTACCCCCATAACATGAACTTTATTCATAATCGAACTTGGACAAATTCGACGTCGGGCCTCGGCTCAGTTTAGCTAGCAAATTTAAGCTAAGCAAGTAGGTGACTCACCTACTAGCTTATTAAGTACTACAAACACCTCAATTATTTTAATTTGATTAGGGCTATGATCTCCTCAATTTAACACAAAACATGCATATAGTCGACCCTCTTAAGCATTAGATGCACATATCGTCCATTAACACGAGATTCAAGTACTTTTAAGAATTGGTGCTAATTTGACCATACCATATCATGTTTCATTTACATAGCATTAGTATATATAAAATGTGGGGTGTTACATCCTCCTCCCTTAGGAACATTCGTCCTCGAATGTTAGCATAATTGGATAGCTTAACCAAGTTAAAACCTTTATCTAAACAGACTTTTGACAATACACTAAGTATTCAATCATACGTACCTATTAGTGCCCAAATTCTTCATGTTGGACTTCCTCTTTAGCTGCAAATAAGTAAGGATATTTTGGTTTCATCGCATCCTCGGCCTCCCATATTATTTCTTCTGCTTGTTGGTTTCTCCAAAGTACCTTCACTGAAGCTATTTCTTTATTCCTTAGCTTAGAATAGCAATAGGAACCTTGTCATACATGAGATCTTCTGTAACCTGCACATCCTTAATAGGAGTGATACGAGATGGTTCACTTATGCATTTTTGAAGCATTGAGACATGGAAAACAGGATGAACCATTGAAAGCTCTTAGGGTAGCTCTTGTTCATATGCAACCTGCCTGAACTTCTTAATAATTTTATATGGGCCTATGTAACGTGGGCTCTGTTTTCCTTTCTTACCAAATCTCATATCCCTTTCATTGGAGATACCTTTAAAAATACCCAATCCCCTACTGAGAATTCTAGCCCTCTCCTTCTAGCATCCGTATGTTATTTGTGACGACTTTGGGCTGTTTCTAGTGATTGTTGTATTACCTTAACTTTTTTCGTGGCTTGTTGTACTAAATCTAGCCCAAACAAGGTGGTTTCTCCCACTTCAAACCATTTAATTGGCGATCTACACTTCTTTCAATACAAAGCTTCATAAGGTGCCATCTTTATACTTGAGTGGTAGCTATTATTATAGGCAAATTTAATAAGTGAAAAAT
>JAOTQR010077488.1:0-12131 GCA_025774065.1 Solanum ossicruentum | reverse complement strand
CCTACCTTGGTACCTAAGGGCACCATCTCCCCCTTGGGAGAAAACCTCTACTTTTCCCTCTTTCACTAAGGCCTTCATTGAAGCAGGGAGGAGTCAAGATCTTGTTTGGCTATCACCTCATCAATCAAGGAAGACTTAGACCCATCAATAACCACAACACCATCAACACCAACCTCTTCCAACCAAACCCCCAATCTAGCCAACCTATGCACCTCCCTAGCCATCTCCCTATCACCACCAACCACATGAGCAAGGATACCCATAGAGACTCGACTCAAAGCATCTGCCGCCATATTTGCCTTACGCGGATGATAATGCACACTTATGCCATAATCTTTCAGAAGTTCTAGCCACCTTCTTTGTCTCAAGTTGAGATCTTTTTGAGTGAAGACATATTAGAGGGTCTTATGATCATTGAAGATATCAACACGCACCCATACAAGTAGTGACGCAAAATACACAATTGCAGCCAACTCTGGATCATGGGTAGGGTAATTCCTTTAATGCACCTTGAGTTTCCTAAAAGCGCAGGCTATGACCTTACCATTTTGCATTAGCACACAACCCAAACCAACTCTAGATGTATCACAATACACAACAAAACCCTCAAGCCCATTCGGTAGCGACAATATAGAAGCAGACACAAGCCTATCCTTCAATATTTTGAAGCTCCTCTCACATTCGTTTGTCCACTCAAACATAACCTTTTTTGAGTCAATTTGGTCATAGGAGAAGCAATGGAGGAGTACCCATTTACAAACTTTCAATAGTAACCCGCAAGGCCCAAGAAACTCCTAATAACTGATGGAGTCAATGGTCTAGGCCAATTTCTAATCACATCGGTCTTCTTAGGATCCACCTTAATACCATCCGCAGACAGCATATGACCAAAGAATGCAACCTGTTTCAACCAAAATTCACACTTATCATATTTAGCATACAATCTCTCCTCCCTCAACCTTTTCAACATAACACTCGAATGACCCATATGCTCCTCCCTACTATGTGAATAGATTAATATATCAACAATGATAACCATATAAAAGTATAAAAAGGTAAGGTTTGAAGACCCCATTTATCAGGTCCATGAAGATGTCCAGCATATTACTAAACCCAAAGGACATACCAAAAATTCACAATGCCCATATCTAGGCCAAAAGGCCATCTTGGGAGTATCACCCTCCCTTGATGGTTCCTAGATCGAAGATCAATCTTAGAGAAGAAACTAGCCCTTTGCAATTTGTCAAACACGTCATCAATACTTGGAAGAGGATATCTATTATTTATATTGACCCTATTGAGTTACCGGTAGTAAATGTACATTCTAAGTGACCCATCTTTCTTCTTTACAAACAACACCGGTGCACCGTAAGGTGATTGGCTAGGCCTAATAAACCCTTTTTCCAACAAATCTTTCAATTGCTCTTTTAACTCCTTCAGCTTCGTCGGGGCCATAGGTAAGGGGAAATGGAGATAGGTTAAATATTGGGAAGAAGATCTATGCCAAAATCTATCTCCCTTTCGAGAGGAACATTAATAAGGTCATTTGGGAAGACATCAAGAAACGCATTTACTATGGGCACTAACTCAATAGAAGGGAGTTGGACTCCATATCCTTAAATGTCATAAGATGATATAAACACGCGCTTAAAATCAACTTATGGGCTTTAATTCACAAAATAAATCTACCTTTGACCACCACATTTTGACTTTCCCACTCAAGGATGGGTTCACTAGGAAATTGAAACTTGACCCTACGAGTTCTACAATCAATAGAAGCATAGTAGGCATGCATCTAATCCATCCCAAGAATGACATCAAAGTCTACGACGTCTAATTATTCACAAGGTAACTTATGTAAAATGAAAATAGGACAATTTCTATACACTTTCCTTGCGATAATTGAGACACCGATAGGAGCAGACAGTTCATTAGACTTATGCAACAACTCGGGTACAACATGAAACTATTTAGCAACAAGAAGGGTAACAAAGGAAAGAGTGGCACCCGGATCAATCAAAGCATACATATCAAAGTTAAAGATTTTCAACTTACGGGTAACAACATTGGGGACCTCACCAACCCCTTCAATTCCATGTAGAGCATAGAATCATTGTACCTTAGGGCATCACCTTGAGGATCGCCTCTCCTAATGGAACCGCATTTTCACCTAGACCTTTGCTACGGTTTCTTGGACAATCTGCCCTTTTGTGACAAAGCTCTCCACATTCAAAGCATGTATTAGAACCCTCTAAGCACCGGACCCTATGACTCTTCCCACATGTAGGGCATACATCAATGAAAGCCACACCACAACACCTTGAGGAATTGGGAGGTCATTGGCAAATCCCCTATTTGTAGCATGAGAAGGCCCTTGGCCATGATGGAACCGGCCACCCCTATGGAACTTACACCTATGATGGACTCTCTTTGCCTTATGGTCCCTTATCTTTCTCATCTTTTCTTCATCCTTTTGCTCAATAAAAGTCATCGACCAAGACAAGTCCATGTCACCAATAAGCAAGGCAGACTGGTATTCCTCACTCACCAAGTCGGAGACCCCCATCACAAATTTAATCATCCTCGATCTAGGATCGGCCACCAAGTGAGGAACACACTTTGAAAGTTGCTTAAATTTGAGGGAACACTCCCTCACACTTATAGCATCATATTTCAAGTTCATAAACTCTACCAATTTTGCCTCCCTAAGTTCAAGAGGGAAAAACCAATTAAGGAAGGCCGATTTGAATTCCTCCCAAAGCACCACATTACCGATTCCCTTCTCACACTTCTATTGCTCATACCAAATTTGGGCTATCCCTTTGAGTTGGTACGCCGCCAACTCTGCCTTTTCATTTGGCCCAACACCCATTATATTTAAGATTTTACAGACTTCATCAATGAACTCTTGTGGATCTTCATCCACCTTTGACCAATAGAAAATCGGAGGATTCATTCTCATGAGGTCACTTACCCTAGCTCCCAGGGTAGTACCATGAGGAGCTTGGGCCCCTTATTGGACTTGGTTGGCCACCACTTGGGCCAGCATAGTAAGCATCCCATAGCTCACCATTTGTAGGTTGCTCCTCGGGAGTTTAGGCATGCCTTCCTCTAGTGTTTGGCATGATCTAGTATAGAAAAGAACAATCGTTAGGGGGATGACTCACCACAACTCTATAGCATGACTTAGAACATGAAGAAAGAAAACATTTCTTAAAATGCCTCATAGACTTCTTTTCATAGTCATAGCACGTTTTACACCCATGAATAGGACTCAAATCAATGCAGTGTGTTGGAAACTTAGGGTCTGTCAACCTAGTGCACTGATACTAAGTTTTTCACGACCCAAGCCTAGGACCTAGACGTGACACTACAATGAGGAACCTAAAGGAACCCCAATCAAACCTCTCAACTTATAATTACACATCATTGGTCGTGGGAACATGTAAAAGACATAAAACAAGCATAAGGGCCAAAAGGGCTAAAGGATAGTGTGCCTAAACATCAACATTAACACAAGGTCTCCAAAATAGAGGACTCACCAATAAGCTTGGAATAGCACCGACTAGCCACGTGGAGGGGGACGATGATCAACTTGAGCACCATTTCCTACATGGTGATATCATGTACGTAAGAGCATACTTTAGTACATTTGAATGTACTAAGTATGTGGGATGCAATGCATAAAAGATAAGTTTCATAATCAACATGCATAACAATAGACAATAGGCATGATATAGCAACATGACATGTATGATTAATGAATAAGTAAAACATGCTTAAGTAATTCATGCTCATATAGAATATCATATGTGTAGAGGAGACCAAACTAAATTTCCAAAGTACGAACCCCTTAGTAGGTTAGTGATGTTGCCACCCTATCACTTAGGCGGATGAGTACTTACCCTCATCTAGGTTGGTGATAATACCAATCCATCACCATAGTGGAGAAGTACAGACCCTTCCCCATGTTGATGAGTACAAACCCCCATCTTCGTCAGTGATGATGCCGCCCCATCACCAGGTGGAGAAGTATAAGCCCTTCATTAGGTTATACGGGTGCTCAAACCCCCCTCCCTGGATTGCGCATAGTCGATTCTACACTTTATATAGGATTAATCATATGCTCTAGTGCAACAATTCATATAGGAATAATCATATACGTAAGCTTATTTCATCATCATAACATAATACATATCATATCCCATGCTTTGGACCTTCATTTCCTCAAGAAACCATAACCGGACATTACATCAAACACCTTAGGGGTGGGTAGTGGGTAAAAGACCATCCAATTTGGAGATGAAATAATGCCAGAAAATCTGTAGTAAAACCATCAGTCAATACCTTGCAACAACACCAAGACATTCACATAAAACCCCCTAATCAAATCTAACATTAGATCCAAGATTTAGAGCTCAAAAAACATGCTAAAATAACCATACTTTCATGAACTCAAATCACTTTGCAGTAAATTTCTCAATATACAAGATCCATATGTAAAATAACTTTAAATCATGCAATATTAGGAAAAACGAAGTTTAGACACTATTGTAAAAAGGACCCAATGGTTCAACACCACATACCTTAGCTTTGGGGAAGTTCTTGATGAAGTTTGAAAATGGAGGCTAGAAGCTTGAAGAGAATCCTTAGTTCCAGATGAGGGTTTTCAGTCAGGAATTTTGGATGGCTATGTGTTTTGGGGAGTATTGGGAAATGTTGTGGATGATATAAGGGTGAAATTTGTCTAAGTACAGATAAAAACATGCTTGGGTAAACTTGGGCCCAACACTTAGAATATTTGGTCCACATAGGAAAAGCACTACCAGAGAAAATACACCTCTCTGCATCTCGGAGAGGACACAGAGACAAAATTGTACATGTCCATACCTTTGGCACGTCATGTAGGCAACATGGACACCTCACTGGAATTTGCACTTACGAAAATTAAAATTGCTATACTTTCACTCTTAAATTAGGGTTAGACCTTTTCTCACCTAATTTTAACCCCCTGATCACAAATATGAAGTTGGATTTTTGAAATAATGAATGGATTTTGAGATATACAAAAACTAAAATTCTTGGCGTTTTGAGGTACATTTTTAGGCACTTTTTGGGTTGTTTCGTTACTAGATCCCAATGTTCTTTAGGAGAACCTGAGTATACTTATGTTGCTACCACCCATGGTTATGGTAGAGTTCATGTCGTTCTAAGGTCCATAGACGTGCTAAGAGGGACAGCTCCACCTAGAGAATAGACTACATCAGTTTCTCTAGAGCCGAAAGATGTGCCAAAGGGGCCTATAAATTATACTTCCCCACCCCTAACCCCTGATTCTACACCTTTTAATGAGGAGTTACTTTTGAGGTTATTGGCAAGATCTGAGGGAGCAGCTCCTACCCAACTATTATTGATATGCCGGTTCCTATAACACTGGGTGGCACTTCCATCGCTCTAGATGATGTGGCCAAGCTTTATGTTGGTCCTTCCTAGATCCCATAGAATCTTCAAAAGACTTCTATGATTCCGCCTCAGACACTTCAGCCAAGCACTGGTTCACAGTTTTAGGGATTGCCCATTGCACCATCTATTGCACCGCCAAGATTTATGGTGCTACCATCTACAACTAGTCTTGCTATTTCCACTATTCATGTCACCACCCAACCTAGTCCCTAGACGTGACACGTCGAATGAGGAATCCGAAGGTACCCCAAACAAGCCTCATAACTTGTCATTACACATCCTAGGTCGTGGAAGCATACAAAAGCATATAAATTGAGAATAGGGACAATGGGACTAAGCGAAAGCTTGCATAAACGCCATAATCAAGATCAAGAGTCAAAGCTCATATATAAATACATAGCATGTCCAACAAATACCTCTAAATACATAGATAAAGCGGGGGCCAAGATTAAAAAAATTGGGCTCACCCTCATAGTCAAATAGAGCATAAGATAGTGTCTCAATACATAGATAAGAGCAAAGCATAAACCAAAGTCGTCGAAATGAAGGACTCACCAACAAGATTATAACAACACCATCTAGCCACGTGGCGGAGGACAATCAACCAGTGCACCGATTCCTATAGGGTGATATTATGTAGTCAAGAGTATGCATTAGTATGTTTGAAAGTACTAAGCATGTGGGATGCAATGCAACAAGAGACAAGCTTCATAATCAACATGCAAAACAATAGGCAATAGGGATGATATAGCAATATGTAATGCATGAGTAATGCATAAGTAAAACATACTTAGGTAATCCATGCTCATATAGAGTATCATATATGAAGATGAGACCAAGCTAGCTTTACAAGGTACGAACCCCTCGGTAGGTTGGTGATGTTAACACCCCATCACCTAGGTGGAGATGACTATTAACCCTCATTCTAGGTTGGTTATGTTGCCACCCCATCAGCTAGGTGGAGATGAGTGTTAACCCTCATTCTAGGTTGGTGATGTTTCCACCCCATCAACTAGGTGGAGATACGTATTAAACCTCATTCTAGGTTGATGACGATGCTACCCCGTCACCCTGGTGGAGATGAGTATTAACCTTTATATAGGAATAATCATGTACATAGGCTCATTCCATCATTATAACATCATTCATATCATATCTCATGCATTGGATAATCAATTCCTCAAGAAAACATAACCAGACGTTCTATCAAATACCTTTGGGGTGTGTAATGAAGGTAAAGGAGCATGCAATTTGGAGATGAAATTATGAAGGAAAATCTGTGGTAAAACCTTTAATCAACACCTTTTAATACCCTAAGACATTCATATTAAAAAGCCTCATCAACTCCAACATAAGATCTAAGAATTAAAGCTTAAAACATGCTAAAACAATCATACATTAGTGAACTAAAATCATTGTGCAGTTAATTTCTCAATATACAAGAATCACATGGAAAATCTAATTTAAATCATGCAATATTAAGTAAAATAAGGTTTAGGCACCACGGGTAAACACCACATACCTTAGCTTTTATGAAGTTTTTAAAGAAGACTCTAATGGAGATTTAAAGCTTGGGCGAGATCCTTGAAGAAATCCTTAAGATTAGCCTTCAGTTTGGGACTTGAATTTAGGGTTAGAAATGCGTCTAAGTGTTTGGGGAAATATCAGGGAATGTTTTTGGTGATATGAGGGTGAAATAAGGCTAAGTATAAGTGAAAATACGTTAAAGAAAACATAGGTAAAACACATAGAAAAATCTGGGTGAACTAGGGAAAAGACAGTGCAGAAATAACACCTCTCCGCATCACGGAGAGTTCGCGAAAGCGCACTGGAAAATGCACCAAGAGAAATTTCATGATTCGATTCCTTTGTTTTAAATTTGAGGTTAGACCCTTTTCATCCTAATTTGGACCCCTTGAACAATAATATAAAGTCTGATTTTTTAAATTCAAAATAGATTTTTAGATATATAGAAATTTAGATTTCGAGTACTTCCGAGGCACGTTTCCGGGAAATTTTTGGGGTTGTTTCAATATCTCCCCTTTGGGAACATTCATCCCCAAATGTGGAAGAGACGTACAAGGAAACAATAATCATGAAAAAATCATCCCCAACGTCAATGCAATATTACATTTAAAATACCACTTTCAAAATCTCATTATAAGTGTGAAATTATCATAACATTCCAACTTAAACATAAATGTACATGAATGACATAGGGGCTGAAATATAAGAATTGATAGCACATAGGGAACTTAAAAATTATCACCTTAGGCTTGAGTGGAGTGGAAGAGATAAGGGTACGACTTTTATATGTCCGCTTCGGCCTCCCAAGTAGCACTTTTGAATTGTTGGTTCCTCCAAAGGACCTTAACGGATGCCACCTCTTTTTTCCTCAATCTCTTTACTTGCCTATCATAGATCTGAACCAGAACCTCCTCATAAGTCATGTTTTCCTCAACAACACTCACAACATCAAGAGGCACAATGGCATTATGATCACCAACACACTTTCTCAACATAGAAACATGGAATATTGGATGAACCAAATTCATTTCTCTAGGCAACTTCAACTCATAAGTTACCTTGCCAATCCTCTTTATCACCTCGTAAGGACCAACATACCTTGGACTCAACCTCCCCTTCTTACCAAAAAGGACCACACCTTTCATTGGAGAAACTTTCAAATAAACCCAATCCACCAATTGGCATTCTAGATCTCTTTTCCTTACACCAACATAGGATTTTTGACGACTTTGGGCTGTCCTCAACCTTTCTCTAATCATCTTAACCTTCTCAACAACATCTATAACTAGATCCGGCACCAATAAGGCCACCTCACCAACCTCAAACCAAGCCACCGGTGATTTATAATGTCTCCCATAAAGAGTTTCAAAAGGAACCATACCAATACAAGAGTGATAACTATTGTTTTAGGTAAACTCAATCAATGAAAGATGATCATCCCAACTACCTTTAAGCTCCAAGACACAAGCTGTTTGAATTTTCCTCTTGGCTTGACCATCCGTTTGGGGATGGAATGTCGTACTAAGGTGAACTTTGGTTCCAACACCCCTTTGAAAAGATCTCCAATAGTGTGAAGTAAATTATGCACTATGATTTGATATAATGGATAAAAACCCCAAGAAACCTCACCAACTCATGGATGTACAACCTTGCATACTCTTCAGCCCTATATGAAGTCTTGACCGGTAAAAAGTGAGCCGATTTCATCATCCTATAAACCACAACACATATGGAATATAAATCCTTTCTAGTCTTGGGCAACCCAATGACAAAATACATATTAATCACCTCCCACTTCTAATTAGGAAGCTCTATGTCTTGGGTTAGGCCACCCGCCTTTGATGCTCGGCTTTGACTTTTTGGTAACTATGGCAACCGGAAATAAATTTGGTAATATCTCTCTTCATACCTCTCCCCCACCTATACACATCCCTCAAGTCTCTATACATTTTGGTGGAAGCGGGGTGGCTATAATAGGAAGAATTATGGGCTTCATCAAGGATTCTCTCCCTCAAACAATCAACACATGGTACACACAACCTACCATGGTACTTAAGGGTCCCATCTCCATCTTGGGTGAAAACTTCTATCTCACCTTCTTTCACCAAGGCCTTCAACTCAAGCAAGGAGGAGTCTATACCTTGTTTTGTTATCACCTCATCAACCAAAGAAGATTTAGAACCATCAACAACAATGATACCATTACCCATATCTTCTAACCTCACCCCTAGGTCTAGCTAATATATGTACATCCCTACCCATCTCCCTATCACCACCATCCATATGAGCTAGGCTACCCATAGACACCCTACTCAAAGCATCCGCCACAAAATTTGCCTTACCCTGATGGTAATGCACACTCATGTCATAGTCATTAAGGAGTTCTAGCCACCTTCTTTGTCTTAAGTCTATACCTTGTTTAGTGAAGATATATTGAAGTCTCTTATGATCGTTAAAGACATCAACATGCACCCCATACAAAGAATGATGTCAAATCGTTAATACAAGCACCACGGTGGCCAATTTAAGATCATGGGTAGGATAGTTCCTTTCATGCATTTTGAGTTGCCTAGAATCATAGGCTATGACCTTACCATTTTCCACTAGTACACAACCCAAACCAACTCTAGATGTATCAAAATACACAACAAAACCCTAAAGCCTATCCGGTAGTGATAATATAAGAGCAGACACAAGTTTGTCTTTCAATGTTTGGAAACTTTTCTCACATTCATCCATCCATGCAAACTTAGCCTTCTTTTGACACAATTTTGCAATAGGAGAAGTAATAAAGGAGAACCCATTCACAAACCTTCTATAGTAACCTGCAAGGCCTAAGAAACTCCTAATATCCGACGGGGTCAATGGTCTAGACGAATTCATAATCACATCGGTTTTCTTAGGATCCACATTTAAACCATCCACGGACACCACATGACCCAATAATGCAACCTTCTTCAACAAAAATTCACACTTGTCATATTTAGCATACAATCTCTCCTCCCTCAACCTTTGCAACACGAGCCTCAAATGGCCTATATGCTCTTCCCTACCATGTGAATAAATCAAAATATCAACAATGAAGACCACAATAAAAAAATCAAGACAGGGCTTGAAGACCCTATTCATTAGGTCCATGAAGATGGCTAGCACATTAGTCAATCCAAAGGACATCACCAGAAATTTAAAATGCCCATACCTAGTCTGGAATGCCATTTTTAGAATATCACACTCCCTCACCCTTAATTGATGGTACCAGGATAGAAGATCAATCATAGAGAAAAAGCTAGCCCCTTGCAATTGGTCAAACAAGTCATCAATCTTTGGAATGGATATCTATTCTTTATAGTGACCCTATTGAGTTGCATATAGTCAATGCACATTCTAAGTGACCCATCTTTCTTTTTTACAAACAATACTGGTACACCCCAAGGGGATTGGCTAGGTCTGATAAATACCTTCTCTAACAAATCCTTCAATTGCTCCTTTAAATCCTTCAACTCCCCCGAGGCCATTTGGTAAGGGGGAATGGAGATAGGTTAGGTGTTGGGAAGGAGATCTATGCCAAAATCCATCTCCCTTTTGGGAGGGACATCGAGATGGTCATTTGGGAAGACATTAAGAAATTCATTTGCAACTTGAACCGACTCAATGGAAGGGACTTTGGAATCCACATCTTTGACTCTCACAAGATGATACAAACACCCGTTGGAAATCAACCTATGGGCTTAATGCATGAGATAAACCTACCCCTCAGTATTATATCATGACTTTCGCACTCAATGGCGGGTTTTTCTTTGGTAATTGAAACTTCACCCTATGGGTCCTACAACTAATAGAAGCATAGTGTGCATGCAACCAATCCATCCCAAGAATAACATCAAAATCAACCGTATCTACTTCAACAAGATCACAAGGTAAGATTTTTGGCAAGACGCAAACAGGGAAATTTCTATACACCCTCCTAGAAACAATAGATGTACCAATAGGAGTAAACACCTCATATGACTCATGCAACAACTTTGACCCAACACAAACCTTCCATCTCGCTTTCGGGAGGGACATTGGGAAGGTCATTTGGGAAGACTTCAAGAAATTCACTTACAACTAGAACCGACTCAATGGAATGGACTTTGGACTCCACATCTTTGACTCTCACAAGATGATACAAACACCCCTTGGAAATCAACCTATGGGCTTTAATGCATGAGATGGAGGAGAACCCATTCACAAACCTTCTATAGTAACCTGTAAGGCCCAAGAAACTCATGATATCTGACGGGGTCAATGGTCTAGACGAATTCCTAATCACATCGATTTTCTTAGATCTACTTTTATACCATCCCCGGACACCACATGACCCAACAATGAAACCTCCTTCAACAAAAATCTACACTTGCCATATTTAGCATACAATCTCTCCTCCCTCAACCTTTGCAACACAACCCTCAAATGGCCCATATGCTCTTCCCTACCATGTGAATAAATCTGAAAGATCATCAATGAAGACCACAACAAGGGCTTGAAGACCCTATTCATTAGGTCCATGAAGATGGCCAGAGCATTAGTCAATCCAAAGGACATCACCAGAAATTCAAAATGCCCATACCTAGTCCGAAAGGCCATCTTTATAATATCACACTCCCTCACCCTTTCAGCAGGCACGTTGGGAAGGTCATTTGGGAAGACATCAAGAAATTCTGGAGATCTATGCCAAAATCCACCTCCCTTTCGAGAAAGGGAGATAGGTTGGGTGTCGGGAAGGAGATCTATGATCCATCTCCCTTTCAGGATCCCTTTCGGGAGGGACATCGGGAAGGTCATTTGGGAAGACATCAAGAAATTCATTTATAACTAGAACCGACTGAAAGGAAGGGACTTTGGACTCCACATCTTTGACTCTCACCAGATGATACAAACGCCCCTAGGAAATCAACCTATCGGCTTTAATGAATGAGATGGAGGAGAATCCATTCACAAACCTTCTATAGTAACCTGCAAGGCCCAAGAAACTCCTAATATCTGATGGGTTCAATGGTCTAGATGAACTCCTAATCACATTGGTTTTCTTAGGATCCACTTTTATACCCTCCCCGGACACCACATGACCCAACAATGCAACCTCCTTCAACAAAAATTCA
>JAOTQR010077487.1:0-12133 GCA_025774065.1 Solanum ossicruentum | reverse complement strand
TATATATATATATATATATATATATATGTGCAAGTACAATAGTGTATACACATTACTTATACATTGCATAGGGTAACTAGTGTTTAGTTTGCAAATGGAAAGATGATCGGAGTGTTTGGTATGAAAAAAATATTTTTTTAATTTTTAATGTTTGGTTGGTTTTAATATTTTAAAAAATATTTTTTAAATTAATTTATTTTTTCATCTGGAAACAATCTCTGTATCTATAGAGTAGTGGTAAGGTTTCCGCATATTTTACCCTCCTCAAACCCTACTTGGGGGATTCCACTGGGTATGTTGTTATTTGTTTAACTTATTTTTCTCAAATTTAAGGAAAATGAGTTTCCTCCAAAAACTAAGTAAAACTCTTTCCAAAACTCTCCTCCAATCTCAAATTACAAAATTTAAAAACGAATTATTTTTAAAAAATCAAATTTCGATTTGAAAGTTAGGTTTGAAGTTGAGTGTGGTTGGTATTTCGATTTTAAAGTCGGGGCCGAGTCAAATCTTGGATTGAAAGTCGAGTTGAGTTCCAATTTGAATGAGTTCCAATTTGGATGTTGGATCTCGCATTAGATGTCAGGGTCAGGTGTTGATTTGGAAGTCGGGTATCGATTTGAGTGTTATGGTTGGATCCCAAATTGGTGGATCGTGTCCAAGTTCGAATGTCGGGTCGAATTGCGGGGTTGAATTTTGGATCAATTATCAGAGTCGAGTTTTCATTTTATGCATTGTTCAGATCCCGAATCGATTAGTTCGGTTGAAATCATGTCAAATATTGTTTTTAAAAGTATTTTGTATTTTCTAGCGAAAAATAAAAGATATTTTCTTAAATTTCATTCACCAACCAAACAATAGAAAATATTTTCAGAAAAATATTTTTCATTTACCAACCAAAGATGAAAAAATAAGTTAGAAACAAACTTATTTTCCAAAAAAATATTTTCCTTCCTACCAAACGCACCCTAAATTTAATGTATAATTATTATATACTCAGTCCACACCCAATGGATGGTGAGTATTCACTAAATATACAATAATTATACATACTGACAACAAAGTATATAATAAGTACATATAATGAGTGTAGAATGTAAAATACAGTATTAAGTACTCTAATTTAGTACTCTTACATCAATAGTTTATGGAAATATTATTAAGATTTTTGAACAATGCTAAATGTTATATATCCTAGCTATCATACGGACAATTATCAAAGGAGGTCAAAGGTATACTATTATAACAAATGGCAATTTCCCTTGATAAGAATTAAGAAGATAGGAAAGGTGTAATCTTTGTAGAAAAAAAAATACGCTGATAATCAAATATATACTAGTTAATTAGCTAATATAACTATAGTTTGAATTAATTACGGCTCGCAGCAAATATCTAGCTGTAATTAAAGTTTGAGTTTTGTGTAATTCACGCCATTTATACAAACATTGTATGTAATTATACAAAAGTTATACGCCAATCAAATTGTGTACCGAAATATAAAAACAGTGTGAATTGTATAGCGAATTTACAAATGTTATATATAAATTGTATAGCAAAATATACAAACGCCTATACAAAAAATTGTGAACTCTATAGGAAATATACAAATATTGTGTGAATTATACAAATATTGCTATAACAATGATTACAAAATATAATTATCTAAACTATATTATGGAGCATGACTAAATTTTATATATATGTTGTTTATAAAATTTGCTCTTTTTTTATTAGTTAATATTTCACATGGTTAGAAAGAAAGGAGCTTATATAGACTAATTATTTCATCATAATTTTTGGTACTAGCTACTTGTTTCACGTGTTCCTTCAACATATTAAACTTAGGTCCATGTCCCCTTTTAATTAATTGTGGGCTTTTGTCATGAATGGACATGATTGATAGCGATCAAGCCTAATTCACCACACCTCAGATCTATAATCTTGATAATGACTTATCTCAAAATAAAATATAATAAAATAAATATATCGACAGAAAATTCCAATTTTAGTATCAATGTTATATATATTATTAGTCTAATTAATAGACCAACTTATTTTCGTGCTCTTTCTATTAGGAGAGGATCCATCTTAAAGTAAAGAGTAAATAACAACAATAACATATTTAGTGAAATTTCATAAGTGGGATTTTGGGAAGGTGGAATGCACGCAGACCTTATCATTATTTCATAAAAGTAGAGAAGTTGTTTATTGGAAACCATCGTCTCAAAAACCCATAAGCAAAAGTAAAGAGTGAAGTGTTAAAAGTATATTTAAACTATCTTCTCTTTTGAGTTTTATACCTAATAAATTATTAAGAGTGTAACTTTCTTATCTAAATTATTACTTATTAGCTTGAGCAACATACATATCTCTTTTATTACACTCTTTTAATATTGTGTATACTACTTACACTATCTCTTTTATTTTTAAAAAATTGTTACATGACACTCCACATGGAAAAAAAATTTACCTTGATAAAAATTAAATAAATTATTAATATTAGTTAAAATTAAGGAATCATCATTTAAAAAATAATTAAAAAATAAAATTTAAAATATTTCTTTTACCACTCAATCACTCCCTCCCATACCCCCCTTCCCCTACTCAAATTTTTTTAATTTTAATTTTTAAATTTATTTTATAATTTTTTTTTTTAAAAAAAAAGGTTCTTACTTCATCCCCCCTCCAACCCACACTCCTAAAAATCTTCTTAGATATTATTTATAAGGGAAAACAAAAAAAATCTATCTTGCCACAACTAATCCTCTGCTCTCAATTTTTTCTTTCTTATTTCGTATTAATATATACATATATTTTAGGAAAGTTTTTCCTACTTGTTGCAAAAAAATTTCAAATTAAATTTTTTATTTTAGTTTCAATCCATAAGCATGTAGAAAAAAATATTTTAAAAACTCATATTTATTTTGGGATAGTGATTTAATATTTAGTTTTTAAGTTATACTAATATTTTATTTAATTTTTATTTAGGGTGGGTGGAATGTTTTATCCATATGGGGTACCATGTGTTATGTTTTTTAAAATAAAAGAGATGCTTTATCCATGTGGAATGCAATATTCCAAAGGGTTTTAAATAAAAGAAAGAATATATTAAACAAGATCGTATTTCTCAAATTATTGAGTGATATTTCAGATATAAAACTCGTATTTTTATTAATTTAGATATTAAACTTAAACAACAATAACAACAACATATCCAGTGATATTTCATAAGTGGGATAAATAATTTAAATGTATCCTTGAACACTGAGCTTTAAAATAAATGAATGAAGCTACGAAAAGACATCAAATAATGTCGTGTGCATATAAAAATTAGTCATGTGAAAATTCATAGAAGTTCACGGCGGCCAAAAAGTAGTGGACGAAACGATTATGTAATTGTTACGACGCCCCGCTCCACATACCACATCGCTCCAAGCAAGGCTTTCAGATTGAATGGGATTAAGACAAAATATTTGCATAAGTTTAATAATGTACGTAATTTATGTGATAAATGTGGAAGTAAGGATTGATATACAAGTTATTTTTATTTTTTTTTTAAAAAATATTTAGGATCAATAATTCGAGGAAATAAGCAGATTGATGATCATATTATCGTGGAGTGGATGAGATAGACACTCTCTCAAATATCTTATGTGATAAGAATATGTCATCAAAGTATAAAGGTATTCAAATTTTATAAAGTGATTAACAAAACATGTTTTTATGGAGCAAAGTATTAGGCAATGAAGAATTCATATATCTAGCATGAGAGCATCGAAAATAAGAATGTTGAAATGGATACGTGAGCATACTAGAATAGATAGGGTCACGAACGAAGCTACTTGAAATAGGTAAGAGTGGCCTCCAGGGTGGACAAGATTAAGATGATTCTAGCATATGAAAAACAAATGCACAAATTTTTCAGTGAGGAAGTGTGAGAGGTTGACTATAGTGATTATAAGGAGAGGTAGAATTAGGCCGAAAAAGTCTTGGGAAGAGCTGATGATTAGACAAAATATTTCACTTAGCTTACGGGAGACATTACCTAAGATAGGAAGAAATGAAGGCCAAAATATTAGATGGTAGAGTGTTGTCTAGTATCATTATCAATATTGTTATTATTACTTTCTACTATCTTTTTTTTTTTACAAAAAAAGTACTACCTATTATTTCCTTTACTTATATTGTGTTATTTGTTGTTGATGCACACGTATTCTCTTCTTAGTCGTTTTTCATATGACATCTTCACTATTGCATTTGCTTTACATATTTATTTTTTGATATTTGAGTTGAAGGTTTATTGAAAATAATCTCTCTATATAAACAAGATAGGAATACAGTTGCATACTCACCATCCTTTCCAAACCTCTACTCATATAGAATACCACTCATGAATATATTATTATTTGTTGTGTCTTTAAATGTATATTTTATTACACAAACTTAGAGATTCTATATTCGGACATATTAGAAATTAGATAGTTTAACCCGCCTTATATTTAGAATAATGTTCACATAAAGTAGAATATAATAAAGGAAGTAATATTGCCCATATGTGAATAATGCTCATATATTTTATTACAAAAAGTTGGAAATTCTATATTCGGACATATTAGAAATTAGATAGTTTAACCTGCCTTATATTACGAATATGTCACATAAAGTAGAATATAATGAAGGAAGCAATAATATTGATGGCAATGTGAATAATGCTCATATATATTTTATTACAAAAACATGGAGATTCTATATTCGGACATATTAGAAATTAGATAATTTAACTCACCTTATATTAAGAATAATGTCACATAAAATAGAATATAATGAAGTAATTAATATTGACCATGTGAATAATGCTCATGTATTAAGCAAAAAGAATATTTAAGGGAACTCAACTCTTCTTTTCAAGTCTTTTTTTTTTATAAAAGCAGCCAGCCAAATAACTTGTTATAACATACAAAGTTACATTAAAGTTTTTGTTATATTATACATTGAAAGTGCATGTAAAATTCGTGGTGAAATAGTAGATCCACTCTTTGACTCTTTGTCCCCTTTGCCCATTGTTTAATTAATACCTTTCAAACCTTTCTTTGGAGTAGTTTATGATACACGCCAAGGTTTAATTTCTGCCATGATACAATGAATTTAGAATTATTAGCCTCCAATGGGAACTCCATTTTGGTTTTTGCAACAACTCTGCCGTTACTCTTTACTGGTAAACTTTATTATTAGTGAAAATTTTAATTGTATGTGGACAATATGTTTAATATTGATCTAATGGCTAAGAAAATTTAGTGCTAGTCTGCTAGATAATGCATGTTACTCCACTGATAATTACAAAAAGAGTCTAAAATTTCCTTTGGTACGTGTAAACAAATGGGATTGTGATCACACTATATTTAGCTTGTTTAAATGAGTAAGCAACAAAGTCTAAAAAATTCTAGAAAGCCTTTTAAAATTTGTAATTTAAAATAAGTTAAGTATTTCTATGACTATAAATCGTCTCATTACTAAAATTGATGTTTTAAGGCAAAATTGTTACAACATATTACAATGTATTATTTATTTGGCTAACTAAAAGGAAAGATATATCATATAAATTGAGAAGTTTATTTAATCTCGTGATAAACAATTATGATAACCATCAGCTTCACTGCTTTTAATTGGTCATTACACATAAGTATTTTCTTAGGGGTTTAGAGATATCGTGACCTTACTTGATAAAGTTCAAAATAATATATATATCAAAAAAGAAAAAGTCAGTTGGAACTAAAATAGAGAAATAGTAACATGTTGAGAATAATAGAAGTTGTTGACTGTTTAGTTAAGAGTTAGTTAAGTAGTTAAGTGTGGTTAGTGACTACTAAGTGTGGTTAGTGACTAATTAGTAGTTAGTTACAATGGTTAAACACCCTATAAATAGGGGTACTGTACAGGAACGTTGCTTTACTCTTCATACATTCAAAGCATAAAAAGAAATGGCTTTCTCTCCAAGTTCTGGCTTCTCTGTTGGTCTGTAGTTGAGGAGATCAATCCTCCTAGTTAGTTAATCACCACAATTACATGGATCTCATCATGGTATCAAAGCACATTGAAGATCTCTGGGGCGAAATTTCACCTTGAAGACGTTGACGCGTCGAGTGAAATTGAGCGAAGTTAGGTCAAATCTGTCGCGGTCGATTTCTTCAGCCATGGCAGACGCTGGAGAAGATGTTGCCGGAAGAACTGGTGCAGCGAATGCCAGAAATAACACGGAAATCGACGTGAATCACCCGCTGTTCTTGCAAACTTATGACACACTAGGTAGCTCCCTTATTTCGTTTCAGCTAACTGGTCTGAAAAATTATGCTCTATGGAGCAGGTCGATGAGAATAGGTTTGGTAGAAAAGAGTAAAATGGGCTTTGTTGACAGAAGGCACGCGAAAGAGAAATTTGATGAATCACTACATGATCTGTGGGAGAAGGTGAACGCGATAGTCCTCTCATGGATCATGAGCTCTGTGAGTAAGGAGTTGATTAGTTGTGTGGCCTATGCCTCTAATGCATGTCAGGTCTGGAATGATTTGAAGGAAAGGTTCGACAAAGAAAATAGCTCTCTAGTGTTTCAGCTGCATAAAGAAATTGCGACGTTGACGCAGGGGACATTGACTATATCTAGTTATTTCACCAAGTTAAAGGACTTGTGGGTGGAATTTGATTCATTGGTGCCATGTCCTAGGTGTGATTGTGCAGGGTCTAAGAGGTATATAGAGCATTATCAATACCAGCGCTTACTACAGTTTTTGACAGGGCTGAATGAGACATACTCTCAAGCAAGAAGTCAGATTCTAATGATGGTGCCAATTCCCAACATCAACAAAGCATATGCAATGTTGATTTCTGAAGAAAGTCAGAGAAACTTGGGGAAAAAAATTGAAGATGCAAGTGGTGGTATAGCTTTATTCAGTAACAAGGTGGGAGTGAATCAACACAGTGCTGGGGGATCTGGGCATCCAACAAAGGGAAATCAGAATACCTTTGACAGAGGAGGATATAAGGGAAAAAATACACATCTATTTTGTGAGCGTTGCAAGTGGAAAGGGAATACAAAAGAGAATTGTTATAAGCTTCGTGGATATCCAGGAGATAGGTTCAAGAAGAAGAGTGTACATTCACCACAATACACAGCACATGCAATTACAAGTTCAACCGGACATGACTCTTTCCAGTGTAGGAACCCAGCACAGGTTGAATCCCCTCAATATGCTCAGAATACAAACTAAGGGAGTGGAATGATGTTTATTCCGGAGCAGTATGATCAAATCTTGAAGCTGCTTCACAAAGAGGTTCCATCTGACTCGGATAAAACAGGTAAGCATCAAGTTTTCTTGGCTACTAACAGTGCAGTCTTTAAAAATTGGATAGTAGATTCTGGAGCCTCAAATCACATGGTACATGATAAGGAGTTGTTAGAAGCAGTCAGCCGTATTACTAAAGAAAACATTAAAAGGGTGTATTCACCAGATGGAAATACATTAGACATTGCTTGTGTGGGAAAATGCAAGCTAAATGATGAAGATACTATCACAAATGTGTTGTGTATTCCTGAGTTTAAGCACAACTTGTTGTCAGTTTCAAAACTGACCAGGGACTTAAAGTGTGTTGTCACATTTTTCCCTGATCTGTGTGTGATGCAGGATCTATTCACTGGAGTGGTGAAGGGGATTGGTAGAGAAGCTGATGGTCTGTACAACATTCAGTTGTCAATAAAGAGGGAGGAAAATACTACAATAATAAGAGCCAACTCAGTCAATAAAAGCATAGTAGACAAAGCTGAAGATGTAGAACTATGGCATAAGAGACTTGCACATGCCCCTGTCAAGGTTTTGAAACAGATCACTGGACTGAGGATTAGTGAAGACAGTCTTGACCTTCAGGATTGTACTGTTTACCCTTTAGCTAGGCAAACTAGACTGCCATTTCCTAACAATCCTAATAGAAGTACTACCACACTTTCTGTCATACATGGTGATATTTGGGGTCCCTATAGAGTTCCTAGCCATGATGGATTCAAATTTTTCCTTACTTTGGTAGATGATTGTAGTAGGTTGACATGGGTGTATATGTTGAGAATGAAGAGTGATGTTGTTTTCATCCTTAAACAATTTTTTACAATGCTAAAAACTCAATTTGGTGCACAAGTCAAGACATTTAGGAGTGACAATGGTACTGAATTTTTTAACTCTCAATGTTCTCACTTGCTTAGCTCTCTTGGCATTATTCATCAAAGTTCCTGTGTATATACTCCTCAGCAAAATGGACTAGTTGAGAGAAAACATAAGCACATCTTAGAGGTTGCTAGAGCTATTAGACTGCAAGGGTTCTTACCTATAAAATTTTGGAGTGAGTGTATTTTAGTTGTTGTTTATATCATCATCAGGTTACCTTTGCAGGTTCTATCTGGTAAATCTCCTTTTGAGGTATTGAATGGTAGGGCACCATCTCTACATCATTTAAGGGTCATTGGATGTCTGTGTTTTGCTACCACAATCCATACTGGAGATAAGAGAATGTGGCAGCTATCATGATGGGCTACTCATCCACACAAAAGGATTATAAACTGTTTAATTTGCTCACTAATACCTTGTTTGTTAGCAGAGATGTAGTGTTCAAGGAACACATATTTCCTTTCCAGATGCTCAAGGACAGCAAACTCCAATTGTTCCCTAATGGAGTTCTCACACTACCTGCCACAGAACCCTTCTCCATACTCACATTTACCTCTCCTGCTTCTCACATTACTCCTGACCAGTCACCAACCCACACAGATGCCCTACCTAATGACAATGAATAACCAACACACCCTGACAACCCCTATACTACAGCTCCTAGAAGGTCTCACAGAAATAGACAACCACCTATATGGCTGCATGATTATATTTGCAGTACATCCAACTCAGTTACCACATCCTCTTGCCTTTATCCTATACACTCTTACATGTCTGACACCAACCTTAGTCCTCCATATCAAGCATATCTATCCAAGCTTACCCCCACTAAATAACCACAATCCTACACTGAAGTACTCACAGATCCCTTGTGGATGGCTGCTATGAATCTAGAACTCACAGCCCTCCAAGACAATCAAACTTGGTCCATGGTAGACCTTCCTCCTGGAAAGACTCCTATAGGTTGTAAATGAGTGTTCAAGGTAAAGTATAAGGCTGATGGGACTGTTGAAAGATACAAAGTCAGGCTGGTTGCAGAGGGCTATAATCAAAAGGAAGTCTTAGACTATCAAGAAACCTTCTCACCTGTGGTAAAAATTGTTACTGTGAGGCTGGTACTTGTTATGGCTGCTGCACATCAATGGTGTCTTCATCAGCTGGACATATACAATGATTTTCTTCATGGTGACTTGGTGGAAGAAGTATACATGCTACCCCCACCAGGATTTGGCAGTCAAGGGCGGAATAAGCAAGTGTGCAGACTACACAAATCCCTATACGGGCTCAAACAAGCTTCAAGACAATGTAACTTGAAGCTTGTTGAGGTGCTGACCAGCTCTAGATTCAAACAGAGCCATTTTGATTACTCTTTGTTCACAAGAAAACAGGGAGACAGCTTAGTGATTATATTGGTGTATGTTGATGACATGTTAATGACAGGAATGACCAGACATTGATTCAAGAAGCAAAGGGAGCATTACAGAAGAAATTCAAGATCAAAGAACTGGGAGAGATGAAGTACTTCCTGGGAATTGAAATAGCTAGATCAAAGGAGGGGATTCTTATGAACCAAAGGAAATTTGCACTTGATTTAATTCAAGAATTAGGACTATCAGGATCCAAACTAGTTGGAACTCCAATGGAATGCAATCACAAGCTTACCACAGCAGAATATGACAAGTAGGTTGGTGATTTAGGAACAGATTCAAAGCTTGAGGATCCAGGGCCTTATCAAAGGCTAATTGGAAAGCTTTTATACTTAACAATGACTAGGCCAGACATCACATATACTATAAATGTGCTGAGCCAGTTCATGCAAAGACCCAAAAGTTCTCATATGCAGGCAGCTTATAGGGTACTGAAGTATATCAAGAATGCTCCAGGACTGGGAATACTCTTAAGCTCAGAAAAAACAAGCAAGTTGACTGCATTTTGTGATGCAGATTGGGCTGGCTGTCCAGACTCAAGAAGATCCATCACTGGATACGTGGTGAAGCTGGGAAACTCTCTAATATCTTGGAAATCAAAGAAGCAAAGTACAGTGTCCTGAAGTTCAGCAGAAGCAGAGTATAGAAGCATGGCTGCAGTTGTGGCTGAAGTCCTCTGGTTGATAGGAATCTGTAGAAAATTAAACATTGAGATTGAAGCTCCAGTTAGAGTACTCAGTGATAGTAAGGCAGCAATCCAGATAGCTGCAAACCCCATATTCCACGAGAGAACCAAACATATCGAGATAGACTTACACTTCATCAGAGAAAGGATCAAAGACGGAACAATCAAGACAATCAAGGATTTACTAAGGCTTGTTTACTAAGGCTTTACCAAACATCCAAAGACCAAGAAGCTAACTTGTTTATTAAGGCTTTAAATAGAGCACAACATGAATACTTTTTGGGCAAGCTAGGAGTGTTAAATTTATTTACACTACCTAGCTTCAAGGGGGGTGTTGAGAATAATAGAAGTTGTTGAGTGTTTAGTTAAGAGTTAATTAAGTAGTTAAGTGTGATTAGTGATTAATTAATAGTTGGTTACAATATTTAAACACCCTATAAATAGGGGTACTGTATAGGAAAGTTACTTTACTCTTCATACGTTCAAAGCATAGAAATAAATGGCTTTCTCTCCAAGTTCTGGCTTCTCTGTTGATCTGCAGTTGAGGAGATTAATCCTCTTAGTTAGTTAACCATCACAATTACATGGATTTCATCAAAAGAGAAGAATTTTTCTTTTCAAGAAACTGACATGTGCCATGAAGAGGATAACAGAACTAATCTGGAATCTGATACAGAGAACAGGGTGAAGTTGGACCCGGAGGCTACCAAAGGAAATATTGTAGCACCTGCAAATGGAGCAATCAGTGGAAGCTGTGATATTCATTTCGTTGATCTTATGAGGAGTGGAGCCTGTGGCAGCTGTGGTGCTGTTTGTGGAACCAAATTAGAGAGTGGTGGTTGTGGTGGGCGTGGAAGTGGCTGTGGTGGTGGTTATGGAAGTATTTCAGAAAGCGGCTATGGAGGCTGTGGTGACAGCAGTGGAGGAAACAGTTTGAAAAGCACTGGTTGTGGAGGCTGTGGTGGCAGCGACGACTGTGGTGGTGGTTGTGGAGGAAATAGTTTGGAAAGCAGTGGTTGTGGAGGCTGTGGTGGCAGCGGCCACTGTGGTGGTGGTTGTGGAGGAAATAGTTTGGAAAGCAGTGGTTATGGAGGTTGTGGTGGCAGTGGCGGCTGTGGTGGTGGTTGTGGAGGAAATAGTTTGAAAAGCAGTGCTTGTGGCTGTGGCGGTGGTTGTGGAGGAAATAGTTTGGAAACCAGTTTGTGGAGGCTGTGGTGGCGGTTGTGGAGGAAATAGTTTGAAAAGCAGTGCTTATGGTGGCTGTGGCGGTGGTTGTGGAGGAAATGGTTTGGCATCTGTGAAAACTGTTGAAGTTAATACATAAATGACATCCCAAAGGAGGCCAATAATAAAAGTTAATAAAGTCCTCATCATGGTCATGCTTTTTATGTTTGTTGAACCCTTCTTAGATTACTACACACTAAGTTCTTGATGAGACTCCTGTGTCTTGTAATCATGTTTCAACTGTTGGAAATGTTTGTTGATATGTTGTATTATTATGAAAATGTAAAACGGAAATGAAGTGTGAAAGATGAATGTAGTCATCTGGTTGTATTATATGTTGTTCTAGTGGTTGGTTTGTGTGTTTGTCTGTGTAAAATACTATTAAGGAATAATGCAAAGCATTGTGGTTTGCCCAATACTTTCAATGCTTGATGTGCCTACAACTGATGCGCCTATGAATATTGCTCTGAAGCTGAATTATTTTGCTAGTGTTCGTGGTTGGAACTAGTCAATTGTTGATCTCAAGTTAATGATGCACAAATTATCATGGATTGGCCTACTTGGATACTTTACTGTTGTCTATGAAGTGGTCA
>JAOTQR010077486.1:0-12134 GCA_025774065.1 Solanum ossicruentum | reverse complement strand
GAATTACAATCCTCCCGCCCTCCCTCCCCATTTAGAGATTTGAGATATTTATGCTTGAAATGAAGCCTAGTATTCCCTGTGGATTTGAGCCTAAACTTCGGTTAGGTTAATTGCTGACAGCGACCACTTTCTTATGGAAGTGTGAACATCATAAATAATTATGGTACCATTGCCGAGGAATACAACTAGGTTTTGACTTGAATTCACTATTAGTTAGTTCTAGTGTTGATTTCTAGAATCTTTTGTATGTTACTTTTGTTTTTGTTTTTGTTGTTTGATTTTATTTGCAGGATGTACTAGGTTGTATGCCTAACACAAGGAGCCAAGGAAATCCCTTAGCTCCACTCAGTTTGGAGATCCATCGACTACCAAGAAGAATGACTCAAGTGAATGAGGATATTGAGGTTGAGGAGGATATGAATATGAATGAGGATATGGAAAGAGAGGAGAATCCACAACCAAGGGGTAATAGGACACAACTTAGGGACTTCAATGAAAATGCTTTTGGATGGAATGAATATCGACTAAACCCTATGGATATGGATGTTGTTGGTGCCATTGTACTGCCTCTTATACTGGTTGCCACTAAGTTCATTGTATCAATTGGATTTCTCCAAACGCTCCAAAACCGCGGACTATTCGCAAGGCTAACTTCGGAGGATCCCCACTATCATCTCCAAAATGTGGTGCTTGTTTGTAAGAGTGTTATGGGGTCACAAAACCTTTCTCTTGATGTTGTTGGTTTAATAGTGTTTCGACTGTCATTAACCGGCAATGCAGTTGTATGGTTGTCCGAGCTTCCTCTAGGTACTATTACAAATTGGCTGAGCTTCAGAGAGTATTCCTTGAAAGATATTTCCAAGATCTAAGAAATAGAATGTCACGCCCAAAGTCCCGTTAGGGAGGTCTGGGACCTATTGTCAATAAGGCCAGGAGAACCAACCTGTATCTATACGTTTTCTATACATATTATAAGGGATTTTTCTATACTTGACATGCCTTTAAGAAAATAAACAGTGATAACAAGCCAAAAGGAAATGCATATTACTAGGTCGTTGGGGCCACGGTGGTTAACGTATGAGATATGACCATACTTTAATTTACATAGTCTACAAAGCCTCTAGATAAGAAAAAGTATACGATAAGGGTTAGGATAGGCCCTGCCTCGACTAACTGTACAATACAAAAATATAACCTCTAGATGCACAAACCCCGAAGCAACACGGAGCTTGGTAACAATAGCTGGATATCCTATACTCCTACTAGGGAGATATACTAGCACCTGTACCTACAACATGAAATGCAGGTCCCCTATAAAGGGCGTCAGTACGAGATAATGTACTGAATATAAAAGGCAGGAAATACTATATACGAAGCAACAACTCAAATGAAACCATCCACTGGTGTAAGATAACAGAACACCTTTAGTTGTATTGTGGGATCATGTACTTTATGTTCTTTTTATCACTTTACCTTTACTATATAATATCTGCACAACATGTAATACGAATGGCCAACTGATCAATGGTAAAACTGTATCAAATTTGTCCCTGTTTAGGTTCTTCCTTAACCCCTCGGGCTACCACCCATGATAGGATCATCCCTGACTAGGTGTTTCTTCCATCCCTCGGGCTACCACCCATCAATAAACAATATACTTTATCGTTCAACTACCTTTGAGATGGTTCTTTTGGTGGTCAATATTGGAGCTGTAGTGTTGTATATGTAGCATGTGACATGTAGATAATCATACAAGACAATATGACAATGAAAAGAGTATGTTACATGAATAATGAAATGCATATGAGATGAAATAACTCGTGAACTTTATTTGGAAAAAAAACCCATGTAACTTGGTATCCATGTATGTATGAAGATTCGAAGGTGACTATGTATGAGAGCATATGAACATGTGAAAGAGTGTAGACAAAGTTAATAGTTGTGTCAGAGTTGGTAAGCGCCTTTATTTTCCAAGGAAGGATCTATGTTTTATGCCAAACAATACGAAATCAAGTACCCTTACATACCTCATTGTATGACCTCGTTACTACTCGAGATAACCTTCCCTTCCTTCAAATATTTATCTACAACATAGTAGGTGATAAAACTAACCAATAAATACATCTTGGAAGCCCAATCTCATAAAGAAAACACACACGGGTAGCAAGCAGATAATTATGAACCCGAGCGTATTCTTTCAACCTTTTCGCCCCTAATCATATTTTCTAATACACATTATCTATACACATCATGTGCAACCTATTTTAGTGCTATAAAAGCCTTACAACAGTCCACAAAGCACAGGACACAACAATTCTACGCAGTATATAAATAGACGGCATAACATTATGTCCCTTTGCTACATTACGACATTGACGATCCCAAACCTCTACCAACTTCAACCAAAATGTTCCCACAACATTTATACATACAAACAACCTTCAAGCAGTCTCAGAATAGTAACAAATCATTCATTAAGGATGTGAGGCAATAGCCTTCTATCAATCAGCCCACAAGTTCCAATCAATATTACACTTAAGATAGCACAATAAAACTCGTTTGTTAAATGAAACCAAAATCAGGGCAGCAACCTTAGGGTAATATCTATAACTCAAACTATGTTAAGAACATCAAATTCTCTTCATAATACAGTCCACAAACCATAGAGAAGTCACTAAAACAAAAGACAAGTGTGCAACAACTTTCTAAACACATTCTGTCCAAATTTTCAGCACAAGCATAACTAGCATATACTTCTTGTCTTTCATGAAGAAACTATACTAAATACACAACTATAATTATTTACCTTTTCCTTCAAGATTCAGCCTTCCTTCAATAAAAAGTTCCTTTAGCTGCTTTATAAAGCCAAGAGAGAAGAACAATAAAGTTTTGTGAAAGCTGAAATTTTTCAAGTCTAAGAGTGAATAAAATTTGATGTTTGTAACCCCTTTTTAAGGGACTAATTGTGCCGACTTTCTTTTGAACTTTGGACCACTTACTACCACATATTATTAAGCTGGTTATGCTGCATCTTGACCCTTACACTTGGGCCTAATTGGGTCTCAAAGTTGATGGACTTGGGCTGACCATTTTCCAACTTTCTCTTCACTTAGTTTGGGCCTAATTATCCAAGTGGGTTGTGGTGTAGTTGGGCCCTTTTTATATTTTTCTTGGCATAATAAAAGTCCATTTACAATGATAAAACATAGTCTAAAGTTATACCCTTAACATAGACTTTATTCATAATCGAGTTTGGTCAAATTCGACGTCGAACCTCGTCTCCATTTAGCTAGCAAATTTAAGCTAAGCAAGTAGGTGACTCACCTACTAGCTTCTTAAGTCCTACAAGAACCTCAATTTTCTCACTTTGTTTAAGGTCGTGATCTCCTCAATTTGATAAAAAAATATGTATAAACTCAAGCCTCTTAACCGTTAGACGCACATATCCCCCTATAACATGAATTTCGAGCACTTTTAAAAATGGGCGCTAATTTGACCAAACCATATCATGTTTCATTTGCATTGTACTAGTATAGTAAGATGTGGGGTGTTACATAGAAGCTCAAGGAACAAATCAACAGCTTTGAGCAATTTTTGGGTGACTCTATTAGCACAATATGGGAGAGGTTTATTAAATACTTGAGGATGGTCCCCGATTACAAGATTGTTGATGATGCCTTGGTTGAGATTTTCTATTGGGCGCTTGATGAGAATACTCAAGCTTGCGCCAACACAATCATGGGAGGTATGTTTCTTGATCATCCTTTTGCCTTGATAGCTATAAGGATGGAGCAAGTGGTCAAAACAAATAAACCATGGGGTCAACAAGAGCGAGGTGCAATAAAACCTTCTTATACGGTTAACACCAACAATGAGCAAGTAAAGGTAAACGAAGAGATCATGGAACAACTTGCTCAACTTCACACAAGTATGGACTTTGTTTTAAAGAAAAACCAAGTAAATGTCAAAGTAGTCACCCACCAACCTCCGAAGGCTCCCATAAATGATGATACATTCTTTGGTAAAGATGCATGTTTTATAAGAAATCAAGTAGCGAGTTTCTGGAACAACCCCCAAGGATCCAATTCAGACTATCGAAGGCAAGGGTCCGAGAATCAAGGTCATAACTTCAACCGTCATGGGGTGTATAGAGATAATCGGGGCGGATACTATGTGAGAGAGAGAGTGCCAAATGCCAAATAGGGAAGAAGTGAGGGCTAGAGGAATGGTCCTTATGTGCCACCTCACAATCGTGATGCCGAGTCAAGCAACTCCAGGATCGAAGAGATGTTCGAAAAGTTGTTGAAGAGGGCCGACCACTAAGATGAGACTTTGAAGGGAATCAAAGCAGATATTTCAAGTATTAACCAAAAAATAGAGTCTCACTCGGTGGAGAATAAGTAACTTGAACAACTAATTGGACAAGTTTCTTTCACAGTTGAACCAAGTTTCTTTCACAATTGAACCAATACCAGAAGAGCACATTACCAAGCAATACGGTTCAAAATCCTAAAAATGAAGGGCATTGCATGGCGGTCATGACCTGGAGTGGAAATGGCACCGTAGATCCCTCTATTTCGGTAATTATGGATGAAGTTGATGAGAAGGGTCTTGGTGGTGAAGTCGTGGTTGAGGGAGAAAGTCCAAAGGTTGTTGGTGTGCAACAAGAAGAGGTAAGGGAGAAAGAGAAATGGAAATCAATTCCCAAATCCCCTTCTCCTTTCTCTCAAAGGCTTGAGAAAAAGGAAGAGGAGGGTTAATTCAAACACTTCCTCTCGATGTTGAAGCAACTCTCCATCAGCATTCCCCTTCTAGAGGCCTTGGAGAAAATGCCTGGGTATGCCAAGTATATGAAGGATTTGGTGACCAAGAAATGCACTTTGAGCCAAGAGTTCGCATAAGAACTCCAACAATGTAGTGCAATTATGACCAAATGCATTGTGCAAAAACAAAAGGACCCCGGTGCATTCACCATCCTTGCACCATTGGTGATGTTGAGTTCGCAAGAGTATTGTGTGACTAGGAGTGAGCATCAATCTAATGCCTCTTGTTGTATTCAAAAAGCTTGGCCTTGGCTCTTCCACCCCGATAAGGATGAGGTTGCTTATGACAGATCAAACCATTAAAAAGCCAGAAGGAATCCTTTTGGATGTGCTTGTTAAAGTTGATAAATTCATCTTTCCCACGGACTTTGTGATCCCTGGTTGCAAGGTTGATTTTGAGGTGCCCATCATCTTGGGAAGACCATTTCTGACTACTAGGAGAGCTCTAGTGGATATGAATTCAGGTCAACTATGATTCAAGGTCAATGATGTAGAGGGCACACTCAATATTCACCAATCAATGAAGCAACCGGACGAGTTCAAGAGTGAGGTGTGGACCCTTGATTATAGCTGATGAAGGATGATGACAAAATCAAGCCACGACGTTAAACAAGGCACTTTTTGGGAGGCAACCCAAGGTATGCCGCTTGCTCCTTTTCTATGTGTTTTTACTTTGAGGATAAAGTATCCTATTTTGGTGGGGGTGTGGGAAGTTACGGATTAAGCTGAAGTATGAGTAGCCTCAAGTCCCTAACTTTTCCTATTTTTTTTATCCTGAGGTTTTCTTACCATGATTTTTGTCCTCGTGGATGTTTAATTTTCTGTTAAACCAGCATGTTTAGGTAGTGTAGATAATATATAAATTCATAGTAGTGTTATCTGTTTGCATATACATAGTCTTTATTGGCGTTTTAAAGTTTTGATGAAAAAATAAGTACCCTCAAAATTTTTGAGATTATGGTTGTTGCATCCATATATTTTTAGTATCAGACAATGTTTGTTTTGATATTGTGAAGGTAACCTGAGGCTGAAAGCATGACCTGTGAGTCTATACTTGATTGTGGATGCAATGCCATGTGTCTTGTAAGCTTATTTTGCTGCATTCATGCATCTTATATGGATTCAGAACTTGCCTTAGTACTCCAAGATTGGGTTGATGATTTGGTTGATATGGAAAGGATCTTAGGCCTTTGTTCTTTGAGTGAAGCCACTTTTAGCCTAAATGACCCACCAAATAAGTGAGTAAATCCCTTGTTCCAAATTTTTAAGCTTCTCATGTACTTATTCTTTCTTGACACCTTGCTAGCTTAATCTTATCTGATGAAATACTTTGATATTGGCCCTGGTCTATCATTAGACATATGAACCTTAATTGAGGGTAAAAGCCTAAGTTGAGGGTGGCTACAAGTTGTGGCCCTGGTATGAGGAATAGATATTGTGTATTTCACCTCAGGCTAAAAGCTTAAGTTGAGGGTGGTTCTTATTGTGGTAAAGTAATGACAATGAGGTGGTTAGTTGGAAAGTAAAGAAAGAAATGAAAAAGCATGAGACTAGTGAAGGAAAAGAAAAAAGAAAAATGCCTTGAATTGAGAAAAAGTAGCAAGAATTGAGTTCAGAAATAAGGCACAACTGAAAATAGTAAGAAAACACTCTAGAAAAGTTCAAAACAAGAGAATAACGGTGGATTTATTAAAAAGGTTGGGTTATAAAAGCGAAAAGTGTTGGTAAACATAGTTCAAGGATAGCTTTTAGTCGCTACTTGCCTAAAATGGAATACCAAATCCCCCTGGCCCTATGTTACAAGCCCATAAGTCCTAAAGTGATCCAAATCCACTTCATCACCAAGCCAGAAGATGAGTATAGAGGCAAATTTATGGTGTTAGTCAGTATGCATGAATTTCAATTGTGAGAGTGAGAATGCTTCCTCAGTCCCTGAATTCTAAATGCTTTTTGAGTAAGTATGAGGGAATTCTTTCTAGTGAGGGCATTTTCACTAGTTGAATAGCATATGACTATACAAGCGATTGGGGACAATTGATGCTCCTTAACTTTTCATAGTTGGATTGCCAGGTATCTCATTATGTTCTGGTTTTGCTTGATAACCTTGCAATCCTGATTGAAAATGGTAGTTGTGTACCCTAATCAAAGGAGTTTTTGTATATTTCATTAGTGTAGCTACTAGGTATTTCTCATTGTATGCTTAGCTTGAGTCATCACTTGAGGAAAAGCAACAATTCTAAGTTGAGGGTGTTGATGTGTTGTCAAAATACAACACATTTGATACCTAAAACAAGGGATTTTGTGAGTTCTTAATGTGACATTTTATGATTTTGATGTGTTTTGTGTTTTTTTTGCAGAAAAGTTAGGTCGGTATGATTTTTGAAGAAAAGTTGTATATTTTGCTGAAGCATAGGACATAAGAGCTCACCTACGAGTCATAGCCAAAGCTATGAGTCGTATGGTGTGTTGTAGGAAGAATCAGTGACCAAAAATTCAGAAATCTACTAAGTAGAGGTCACCCCTATGAGGCCATCCTACGAGTCGTAGTTCTCACCACGACTTGTATAAGTGGACTCGTAGCAGGAATCAGAGAGCCAAAATATTGGACCAAATATGAAGGCCAAGACTACAAGAGGAATATACGTGTCGTAGGTCAAGGAATGACTTGTACTTGTGGGTCGTACCAGTTCAGTCCAAGATGCCAAGAGACTTATACGAGACCCCGACTAGGACTCGTAGGTCACCTTACGAGTCGTACCTGAAAGGCCTGCTAGCTGCCAACTGCCTTTTTTGTGTTACTTTTAGGGTTTATTTGTAAACACTATAAATACATTTAGTTTGGTTTTTAGAAGGAGATTCCAGATTTTAGAAGATAGAACTTGCCTTTGAATATTCTCTCAAGAATATTTTAGGGTTTTAGATTAGTTTATTATTTTCTCTTGGAAAACCCATTTTGGGGATTGCAAATCTTGCTTAGTACTCATTGTTAATCAACCAAGCTTAAGGGTTTACAACTTGTGGTGTATACAATCTTCACTGCTTCTGGTAAAACTCTCAACTATGTCGTTTATTTGCATTTTTGCTTGTCTTACCTTAGCTATGAGTAGCTAAGCACCGGCAACTTGGGGTTGTGGGAATCATGGGTAGTTAGTTTGAAATAACCTAGGTTTATTGAACTTTTACAATTGGGGTTTGCATGTATTATCTATTTCCCTTCATTATGATTGTCGTTTAGTGGTGTCCAACACCAAACCCTGCCTACTATCACTAGCACAACCAAGGTAGTGATGAATAGGAAAAGAGAAGTAGATGATATGATTCAATTGATATGTTCTCATCTGATCAACCAATCCAGACCAAGGGGAGGTTGACAGGGACAATTGGTAACGGATAGTTGGCATGCCATGGTGGCCAACCAAGTGCTATGGTGAAATTTGACTTTCACCTTCACAAGATGGATAGAAAAACTTAAGTTACTGTCCTACATGTGAATTTCCAATTGTAGTTATGTTACCTAGGGTAATTGAAGCAATGAACCATGGTGAACACAATTCCCAAGCAAACCCTAAAATTGAGTGTTTCCTCGTATCATAGTTTAGTATTTATTTTACTTTGTTTTTGAATCACAAAATCCCCCCTCCCATTTAGAGATTTTAGTTATTTATGCTTGAAATGATTAGTACCGGATTCTTATTGTCAAGCCCCATATTCCCTGTGGATTCGACCCTAACCTTTGCTTAGATGATTACTGACAGCGATCACTTTCTTATTGGAGCAAGAACATCATCAGAGCTATAAGATTAAGTTGATAGAGTAGAGGGTTATGAAGAGGAGCACAATTGAGATGAGGTGCTAAGCTTGAGAGTTGTACATAGAGTCTTATGTATCGATGGTTCCATTCTCGATTAGAGTTGATGGTTTCCTTCCTTACTTCGAAGGACTGATTGTCGAAGTGTTTTAAATGATTTGAATTGATTGTGTTTTGATGTTCTATTCATACTTGATGGTGAGAATGTCTAAAAGAGTAGCTTGATCTGAACCGATTTGTCGATTTTGAGTAACTTGTGACTGTCCAGATTGGTTGATTGAATATTGAAAATAGTCCCAATCATTATTTATGCCTAATGATGAGAATGTTGAAGGTAATGTCCTTAGCCTTAACTAAATTGATTGTCCTTTCTTGAGTTGATTCTCTATTCTTGAGTGTGGATAAAGGTTGTTGATAGTGATGAGGAGTCGAAAGAATGATTGATAGATGTAAATGTTGAGATGAGTTTTAAGTCTATTCATGCCTTGATATCCATCTTTACTCATCATTCGAGGATGAATGATCCCAAGGGGAAGATGATGTATCACCGGTAAAATTACCAAAATGCTCCTCGAATAGAGATGTACATGTAAGACATCTTTTCGTGTCCCGTTTGCGAATACTAGACCCGATATGCAATCAACATGAAAAATTGAGTGAGAAAATGATCTTGTTCGAATTTTAGAGCAACCAAGTCAAGAATTAATTTTCATAATCAAATGTAAAATAGTGTTGGTGCCCGCCCAAGGCATGATGCGCTAGGGATGCAGACTAACACATGTATCTTTTTTTGAAATTTTTTGACGGGAATTGAAAACTCGTTCGGAAACAAAATTTGAAAAAAAAACACATGTCCGCACCCAGTCCGCGACCAGACTGAGCATTTTTGGGGTGAACTTTTTCTTTTAATTTGAGGGGCATTCTATTCAATTTTCAACACTCCTAAGTTCAATAAACGAATATAAGAGATCTTTTACATCAAGCTAAGTCCAAAGAATTTCTACCAATTAAGATTTCGTATGAGTTAATAGAAGGGTCAAATTTAAATGATCATATCTCCTAAAGTATAATGAGTTAAGTGACCCATTATATATCAAATTCAAGATATTTGAATTATCGTTCTAACGCATCCAATTTCGCCTTAATCAGAGTTTGAAGTAGAACGTTATGACCATTTTACTGAGGACCTACAACGCTATTCGAAGATCCGCGATAGCTCTGCATCGTGAACCCAATGCGGACCCTTTCTGGATGAGATAAATGGCATTTTTTATTTTTATTTTGAGGTCACTTTTATTCTAAAATCTTTCGGGGTCTATTTAAGGTCCCAAAATGTATAAGACATTAGTTTTCATAATCAAAAACCCTCTCTTTCTCTCCTAAACATAAACGCTCAATAATCATCAAGAATGTCATCAAAGTTAGGATTAGCTTTCATGATTCATCCTCAAAATGAGTTATCTTAATAAATTTCAATCTATCCAACCCAAATTTCTTTATCTATTCATGAATCTCTCAGAGTATCTTACATCATAACCTAGAGTTTCAAGAACAGAAATTCAAGAATCCCAAGAAAGGATTTATTGATTCTTCCTTTTCAAGAATTAGGGTCTTCATCAAGAACTCTAAAGATTCTATATCAAGAATTTAAGAATCAAAGAGAAGCTCTTCAAATAATATCTTTCCAAGTTCTTCCACTCTATAAGAACTATCGAGATCGAAGATTTTCTCCAAGAAAGCTAGTATTCATCTAATTTTGATGGTAATATCAACTTTCTAAGTATGTAAGGCTAAACAAAAGCATGTGATTGTTCTCCCATATGCGCCATAGATGGTCATAGATGAGTTGAGAGACCTTAAGTCCCCATATGTGTTTCTTGAAATACTTTCTTGATTATTTTCTTGAAAATTGTAACTATTACATGTATTTTCATATGTTGATAATCATCATAAACTTATTTTTTGAATTGAATACATTTCATGAAATATCCTATAAACCCTATATATTAACTTTTGAAAGCATGCATGAATGAACCTAGGGATGGAGTCTAGAGCCTTGACGTGAGTATGCTGATGCAAATCTTAATGTGAGTATGAGGTTGAGTTATTTGAGCTTGATGATCCTATGAGTCTTCATAATTTGAGTTCTTGATGTTCTATCTAAATGACTTCTTCTAATTAATGATCTGAGTCCTTGAGTTCTTAAATGAGAATTGAGTTCACTGAGATAAGTTAAAGTCTTGAAATAATAGAGGACCCTTGAGTTTGAGTTAATGAGATGATGAGATTCTCCATGAGACTAATTGAGATGATGAGAGTCTCCATGAGACCAATTGAGTCGATGAGTACCTCCATAAGGCTACTTTAGATGGTGATGAGGAGTCTTATGAGCATTGAGTCCTAGGAGGAGTATCTAGCAACGAAATGAGTACGAGTGAGTCTCACTTGTACTCATTACCTATGCCGGCCTAGCATTGGAGAGGATTGCACCATTATATCTCATGGTCCCCTCTCAAGTTTACATCCATGAAGTCAATAGAGGATGGCTGAGTTCAGATTCCTTGTGTATCATATTCGTCCCTTACTTGGCAAGTATTAGATTGGCAAGTACTAGATGGCTGTGGTAACATCAACATGATTATTGTACAACCCCTGGCTCATAAGTGGTTGTTGTCGGTTAAGAGAAACTCCCAGAAAGTTCCCAAACTGAGTAACCTGAGAAGAGATGAGATGAGTCCTTCTAAGATGAGTCTGATTCGATTGATGAGTTGATTAGTTGATGGATCACTTGTCTACTCTTTGTTCTTGCTTAAGATAGACATTTGACATGATGATTTTTACTATCCTTGATGTTGATTATTGTTTCTATACTTTTTTACCTATTTCGATTTCATTCAACTATTTTATATACCGGCACATTCCACATACTAACATCCCTCTCCGGGATTGCATCGTTTCATGATGTAGATACAAGATTTGAGATCGTCAACATGTGCATTGTTGAGGATTTGAGACGTTTAGCTGATTGGTGAGCCTCCCTTACTTCGGAGGATTCATTATAATTATTTCATCTTGCTTTAGAGTTAGACACTTATTAGATTTATTTTTAATTAAGGTAGCCTTGAGTCTATCATTAGCATCACTTGATAGTAATACAGAATTCATACACTAGAGTCGAATGTTGATGTAAAGACTTGTTGAGGTAGTTTCTTTCTACTAGCCTTTCCATTTATAATATTATTTTGAGATTAGATGAGATGTGCCTATTTACTTCCTTATGTCTTCTGCTAATTAGTAGAATATATGATGAATGTGATGAGACCAAGTGGTTCGTCTGGGGACTAGCAATAGTATTTGAGTACTGTTTACGTCTAGCATACCCTCTTGGGGTGTGACATTATTATTATTATTATTATTATTGTTGTTGTTATTGTTGTTGTTGTTATTGTTGTTGTTGTTGTTGTTGTTGTTGTTGTTATTGTTGTTGTTGTTGTTGTTGTTAT
>JAOTQR010077484.1:0-12135 GCA_025774065.1 Solanum ossicruentum | reverse complement strand
CTCATGCTTGCATAGGACATATCATATGTGTGAGAATAGACCATCATATATTGGTGTGAGGTACCAACCCCTCACTTGGGTTAATGAGGTACCAACCCCTCACTTTGATTCAATGAGGTACCAACCTCTCACTTTGGTTAATGAGGTACCAACACCTCACTTTGGTTAATGAGGTACCAACCCCTCACTTTGGTTAATGAGGTATCAACATCTCACTTTAGTTTATTGAGGTACCAACCCCTCACCTTGGTTAATTTCATCACTATTGCTACCTTCCATGAAATAAACTCATGAATACCATACTCTCGTCATCATAAAGTTATTATGTACCTTCACTTCTCCTCATCATTATACATCATATGCATACCGTTGTTTTATCATCATTCCATTATTATTGCATCATCATATATCATCACAACAATATTTAACTTATAAGACATGCATTAGACCTTCAATTCCTCAAATAACCCTAGCCGGCCATTTTATCAAACACTTGGGTGGTGTAATGGAGGTAAAACGCCATGCAATTTAGAGATGAAATCATACAATAAAATCTGTACTAAAGACATAAATCAACACCTTGCAACACCTCCAAGACATCAACGTTAAAACCCCTCATCAAATCAAACATTTGATCCGAGATTTAGAGCTCAAAACATGCCAAAAGAACGATACTTTCATGAACTAAAATCACTGTGCAGTAAATTTCTCGATATACAAGACCCATATGTAAAATCCACTTTAAATCATGCAATATTATCAAAAAGGAAGCTTAGCCACCATCAGTGAAAGGACACAATGGTTCAACACCACATACCTTGACTTCAGAGAGCCCTTAAAGAAGATTGGAAATTGAGCCTTGAAGCTTGGATGAAATCCTTGATTAAATCCTTAAGATTGGTCTTGAGTTTGGGATTTGAATTTAGGATGAAATATGAGTTTAAGTATTTGAGAGGAAATTGGGGAATGTTAAGTATGATATGAGGGTGAAATAAGGCTAAGTATAGGTAAAAACACGTAAGGGAACCCATGGGGCCAAGACTTGAAAGTCTTGGACCGAAATCAAAACAATAGGACCAAAATAACACTGGTCCGTGTCGTGGAGGCGACGTGGATGCTCACTGCAAATCTGTATTTTATGCACAAATGAGTTCTACGAAAATGGGCATAAATCCTTCATCCGAACTCAGAATGAGGTGAAACAAAGTGTGCTGGAAATCTAATTCAAAGGGATTTATGTTTGTAGGTTGTGGGCCACTCAATTATTTGTGTGCTAAGTGATAGGTCACTTCAAAATTGACCCTCCTAAATAGCATTTATTGTGATTTTTAGATTTTGATATGGTTGCTCTAAAATTCAGGTTAGACTCATTCCCCAGTCAACTTGACCACCTAAATAAGAATAAGAAGTCAGATTTTTGAAATAACGAATAGATTTTTAGATATATGGAAATTATGATTCGGGCACTTCTGAGGCACATTTTTGTGCACTCTTTGGGGTTGTTACAGATACTTATTATGATTTACATGTATGTTTTACTTCAAGCATTGATCATGCATGTCATATTGAGATTATACTTATCCATTGTTTATGATTATGCATTTTGACTATATTAACTTATGTCTTGTTGATTGCATCCTACATACTTAGTACATTCAAATGTACTAATGCGTATACCTATATGATATTACCATGTAGGGACCAGAGCACCTCTCGAGCATCCTCCACGTGGCTACTTTAGTACTTCGAAAGATAAACTTTTGTGTGTCCTCAAGTCCAAGGACACTATCTATGCTACTCTTGCTATTTAATATTTATTTGTATTGAACACTTTTTACTATGAGAGTTAAACTAGAAAGTGTCTCGTCTCCCATCTCCATTCCATGTTAGAGGTGTTGTTGGATATTTGATGTACTTATGCTATGAGCTTGACTCATTCATGCTTTTATAAATATCAAGACTTCCCTTAGTCTTGCTTCCCTTATTAGTATCTCTTCGTGTTGTTTATTTTGCTTTCACGACCAAAGATGTGTGAATGATATGCTAAGAGGCTTGTTTGGGGTCCCTTCATGTTCCCCTTCACTATTTCACATCTAGGGGCTAGGCTTGGGTCGTGACATACTTAGAGCACTAGGTTACTAATTGTTCTCAGAATCTAACGTATCGCATCAATTAGAGTCTTATTCATGGTTGTGAAGTGTGCCACACTATGAATGGGAGGCTATGAGGCGTTTTAAGAAAGGTTCCACTTCTTTATGGTCTATATCGTGCTTTAGATATGAGTGTAAGGATTTCCCCTAACGAATGCTCTTTTCTATTTTAGATCATGCCGATTCTAAGAAGGAGATTAAGGAGTGCCCGTATACTCGAGGAGCAACCGACCCCTCCCGCTCCTTAAGCTCCTCAAGGTAGAAGGGTAGCCCAAGAGGAATTCCGGGATGCTATTACAATGTTGGCTCATGCTATGACCAACCAAATTCACCAAGGGTTCCAAGCCCCTTATGCTCCCACTCCGTTTTGTAGGATAAGGTAGTTCACTAGAATGAACCCACCAGAGTTCCATGGATCTAAGACATACGAGGATCCCCAAGAGTTCATCGATGAGGTGTACGAAGTTTTATCTATTATGGGGGTTAATTTGGAGGAGAAATTGGAGTTAGCAGCCTACCAACTCAAAGGTGTGGCATAAATTTGGTTTACACATGGAAGTTGAAGAGGAGAGATGATGATGTTATTCCTTGGGAGAAGTTCAAAGCCGCATTCCTCAACCAATTCTTTTCTATCGAGCTAAGGGAGGCTAAAATGATGGAGTGTATGAATCTTAATCAAGATTCTATGAGTGTAAGGGAGTATGTCTCAAGTTTAACCAACTCTCCAAGCATGCTCCACAATTGATTGCCAAGCCAAGATCAAGGATGAATAAATTTGTGTCGAGTGTGTCCGACTTAGTTAATGAGGAGTGTCGTACCGCCATGTTAGTGGGTGATATGGATTAGTCCCATCTCAAAACATACGCCAAGCAACTAGAGGGTGAAAAACATAGAAAAAGAAGAAGTGATGAGTCCAAGAGGGCTTGTTTTGAAGGTGGATTCCAAAGTTCCAAGGGCAGCCAGTTTCCTTAAGGCCACAAGTTCCAAGGTCAACGATCTTCTAATGCTCCTAATAGGAGGTTTGCTAATAACAATCCAAGATTCTAAGGTGGTGGTGATGGGGTGCCTAAGCCTATGTGCCAAAGGTGTGGTAGGAACCATAATGACCCATGTTTAAGAAATTCTAATGCTTTCTTTGGTTATGGTAAAGTAGGTCATAAGGTGATTGATTTTCCTCATGATCAAAACAAAAGTAGAGATGGTCGTCCACAAGGCCAAGGTGCAAATGCGGGTTAAAATGGAAGATGAGGCCAACAACAGGGGTGCTCCAAGGCAATATAGATTCTATGCTCTTCAAGGGAGACAAGGGGTGGATGACGTGCCCAATGTCATCACCGATGTGTTAAAAGGTTTTTGATTTTGATGTGTATGCATTAATAGGTAGTATATGCATTGGTAGGTGGGACCTGCTTTGGTAACATTTGGTCGCGAGGGTGAATCTCCTTCTTACTTACTCCGCATCCTTGCTCCTCAAAATGAAAGAGGGACGAGCGGAACGGCTTCGATATCGGTAAGCATTCCCCCGCCGGGCTCAGTTTGGGCTTTCCAGTCTCCTTCCATTTAATTGCACGAGATAAGGAAAATGAGATATCAAGCGGGAAGGAAATGACTGATTCCATGGATCAAGCGTTTTCCTTTCTCTTACTATTAAAGTTGGGTGGTTAGGCAACTATTGAATATTGCGGATCGCCAGGTGTCACTTTTTCTTTTATTACTCCTTTTGTTGCCAAAGAGCTTCATGTTAGTCTCTAATTGTTGAGTGAACCTTATGAAGTGTCTACACCCGTCTGTGAGTTTATTGTTACTAAAAGAGTCTATAGAAATTATCCCGTGTTCATATTGCATAAAGTCTTTCCTTGTGATTTTGTTGTGTTAGATATGGTTGATTTTGATGTCATTCTTGTGATGGATTGGTTGCATGCATATTATGCGTCTATTGATTGTAGAACTCATAGGGTTAAAATCCAATTCCCTAATGAGCCCGTCCTTGAGTGAAAAAGTCGTGATATGATGGTCAAAGGTAGATTCATTTCTTGCCTTAAAGCCCAAAAGTTGATTTCTAAAGGTTGTCTATATCATCTTGTAAGGGTTAGCGATGTTGAGTCTAAAGTTCTATATACTGAGTCGATTCGGGTGGTTAATGAGTTTCTTGATGTCTTTCCCAATGAGCTTCCCAGTGTTCCTCCCGAAATGGAAATAGACTTTGGTATAGACCTCCTTTCCGATACTCAACCCATTTTTATTCCCCTTTGTCATATGGCCCTGGCAGAGTTGAAGAAACAATTGAAGGATTTGTTAGAGAAGGGTTTCATAAGGCCTAGTAAGTCACCTTGGAGTGCACCGATGTTTTTGTGAAGAAAAAGGATGGTTCTATTAGGATGTGCATTAGCAAATTAATAGAGTCATCATAAAAAACAAGTACCCTCTACTAAGGATTGATAACCTTTTTAATCAACTTCAAGGGGCTAGTCATTTTTCTAAGATTGATTTTCAGTCCGAATATCACCAAGTGAAAGTGAGGGAGTGTGACATTCCCAAGACGACTTTCTAGACTAGGTATGGGCACTTTGAGTTTGTGGTTATATCCTTTAGGTTGACTGATGCACTGGCTATATTTATGAATCTCATGAATAGGGTCTTTAAACCCTACCTTGTCTTATTTGTGGTGGTTTTTATGAATGATATCTTCATTTATTCCCATAGTGAGGAGGAGCATGTGAGTCACTTGAGGAAGGTGTTGCAAATCTTGAGGGAGGAGAGTTTATATGCTAAATATGAAAAATATGAGTTTTGGTTGAAAGAGGTTGCTTTCTTAGGGCATGTGGTATAGGGTGATGGCATTAAGGTGGATCCTAAGAAGAAGAAGGGGATTAGAAATTGGACTAGACCTTTGACTCCATCGGACATTAGAAGTTTCTTGGGTTTAGGGGGTTATTACCGGAGGTTTGTGAATGGCTTCTCTTTTGTTGCTTTCCTATTTGACACAAAAGAAGGCAAAATCCGTGTGGACCAATGAATGTGAGAAGAGTTTTCAAACTTTGAAAGATAAGTTTGTCTCTGCTCTTATCTTGTCCCTGCCAAAAGGGTTGAAAGAATTTGTGGTGTATTGTGATGCCTCAAGAATTGGTTTGGGGTGTGTTTTGATGCAAAATGGTAAGGTGATAGCATATTCCTCTCGAAAACTTAAGGTGCATGAGAAGAATTATTCGACCTATGATCTTGAATTGGCAACCATAGTATTTGCTTTGAAAATTTGGTGTCACTACTTGTATGGGGTTCATGTTGATGTGCTTACCGACCACAAAAGTCTCCAATATGTGTTCACCCAAAAAGATCTTAACTTGAGACAAAGAAGGTGGTTAAAGATCCTTAAAGATTATGATACGAGTGTGCATTATCACCCTGATAAAGCTAATGTTGTGGTCGATGCTTAAGTAGGGTGTCTATGGCTAGTTTAGCTCATGTCGATGATGGTGACAAAGAGGTGGCTAGAAAAGTTCACCGGTTGGCTTGATTGGGGGTTAGGTTGGATAAAATTAACAATGGTGGTGTAGTAGTTGGTGATGGTTCTATATCTTCCTTGATTGAGGAGGTAAAGGCAAAACAAGATCTTGATCCTGCCTTGTTAGAGTTAAAGGCCTTAGTGAGAGATGGTAAAGTGGAGGTTTTTTCCTAAAGGAGAGATGGTGCCCTTAGGTACCAAGGTAGGTTATGTGTGCCAAATATAGAGGACGTGAGAGAATTGATCTTGAAAGAGGCCCATAATTCATCCTATTCCATTCACCCCAGTTCTACAAAGATGTATAGAGATTTGAGGGAAGTGTATTAGTGGGGTGGTATGAAGAGGGACATTGTCAAATTCATATCCAGATGTCACAATTGCCAACAAGTGAATGTTCAACATTAAAGGTTAGGTGGCCTAGCCCAAGACATGGAGATTCCTACTTGGCAGTGGGAAGAGATAAATATAGATTTTGTGGTTGGTTTGCCTAATACTAGGAAACATTTTGACTCTATTTGGATTGTTGTGGAAAGCATGACAAAGTCAGCTCACTTCTCACCGGTCAAAACTACTTATGGTGCCGAAGATCATGCCAAATTGTATATACATGTGTTGGTTAGATTGCATGGGGTGCCCTTGTCTATCATTTCGGATCGTGATGCTCAATTCATTTCTCACTTTTGAAGGTCCTTCCAAAGGGGTCTTGGTACCAAGGTTAAGTTTATCACGACTTTTCATCCTCAAACGGATGGTCAAGCCGAGAGGACTATCCAAACTCTTAAGGATATGCTTAAAGCTTGTGTTTTGGAGTTTAAGGGTAGTTGGGATAAACACCTTCCTCTCATTGAGTTTGTTTACAACAAGAGCTACCACTCAAGCATTAGTATGGCTCCCTTTGAAACTCTTTATTATAGGCATTGTAGATTCCCGGTTGGGTGGTTTTAAGTAGGGGAAATGAATTTGTTAGGTCCGGATTTGGTCATAGAAGCCTTGGAGAAGGTAAGGTTGATAAGTGAGAGAATGAAAACAGCCCAAAGTAGACAAAAGTTCTACTCTGATGTGAGGAGAAGAGATCTTGAGTTTAAGGTTGGTGATTAGGTTTACTTAAAAGTATCACCCATGAAGGGTGTGGTTCGGTATGGAAAGAAAGAAAAATTATGCCCAAGGTCTATGGGTCCTTATAGAGTTTTGAGGAGAGTGGGTAAGGTTGCATATGAGTTGGAGTTACCTATGAAGATGAATATGGTTCATCTAGTGTTCCATTTGTCCATGTTGAGAAAGTATGTGGGTGACTTAAGTGCTATAGTGCCCTTAGATGTTGTAGGTATTGTAGAAGATAATTTGACCTATGAGGAGGTCTCGGTGGAGATTTTGGATAGATAGGTGAAAAAGTTGGGAAATAAAGATGTAGCATCTGTCAAGGTCCTTTGGAGGAACCAACAAGTTGAAAGTGCCACATGGGAAGCCGAGGTGGACATGAGAAAGTGATATCCATATCTCTTCCACTCTACTCAAGTCGAAGGTACTAATTGAAGTCCCCTATATGATTTCAAGTCTTAAGGTTCAGCCCATATGTCATTTTGCATGCATTCATGTTCATGATAACAAGTTTATGGTGATTTTTGACACTTATGTTGAGACTATTTGAAAATAGTGTTTACATGCATTTGTTGCATTCATATCTGGTTGAAATCTTTGTGATTACTTCTCTTATGCACGTTTCTTTGACATTCGGGGACGAATATTCCAAAGGGAGAAGTATCGAAACACCCCAAATTATGCTTTAGAAATGCCTATAATCGTAATTTCCATATATCTCAAAATTTGTCTGTGATATCAAAAATCTGACTTCATATTCTCGATCAGGGGTAAAAATTAAGTGGAAAATAGGTATAACCCAGATTTTAAAGGAACTGTAGCGAAAAATAAATTTTGCTAACTTACAATTTCTGGAGAGCATCCGCGCCCTAGCCGCGACGCGCCAGGGGCGCGGAGCAGTATAATTTTTGGTGTGCGTTTGGTCCGCATACAGACTGGACGTGGACCAGTACAAGTGTTTCCTTAATTTTTTATATGTCGACCAAGGGCATTGGGTCATAGCGCCATGCCTACTTATGCGTAAAAACACTCATCTTTAACCATTTTCAACTCTATATCACTCAAGAACCTCTCAAAAACCTCTCCAAGAATTAACCAAATATTTCATTCAAATTTCAAGGATTTCAAGCTTAACTTTGGAACTCAAGGATTCTCTTCAAGCTCTAAGTTCTCTACAAGCTCATCTCAAGAAAACCCAAGTTTGAGTTATGTGAATTTCATCCATTGGGTCCTTTCACCCATGGAGCTCAATCTTTCTTTTTATGAAACTAACATGTTTTCAAGTTGTGTCATATATGGGTATCTCTTATTATGGATTATGATCATAAATCATGTTGGGGTTGTATGAAATGTTGATTGATTATGCATGTCTATCTATTTCAAACTTATACCATGAATTGATTTTGTTTATTAAGATTATACATGGTTTGAGCTATGAAACTATGACCTACTATGAGATTTAATGATGGATTTCAAGGTACTTTACATGACGATTTTACTATATGTTGGTGGATTGATTTACATTGAGTTTTCCCATATTATTTTACTCTTGATTTGAACAAACATTAAGCACCCACTAAGTGTTTGATAAAATGTTTTGACAAGGATTCTCAAGTAATTAATGATCTATTACATGGGCTATAAGTCAAGCGACTTTATGATGAGTAAGTGCTTGTATGTATCCATTGAATTCATGAAAAGTATCCTTGATGTTGCAAGTAGACCATACCTTGTTGAGGGGTGAGTACCCCAATCACCTTGTTGGGGGATGACATACCCAATCACCTTGTTAAGGGGTGAGTACCTCAACCACCTTACAAGGGGGTGACATGCCTTGGATTCTAAGTAGTAGTTCGCTTGGTCTATGTTGATTATAGTCTCTTCCCACACATTATATGTATTATGCAAGCTATATGATTTACAAGCATGTTTTACTTCAAGCATTGATCATGCATGCCATATTGATATTATACTTATCTATTGCTTATGATTATGCATTTTGACTAGATTGATTTATGTCTTGTTGCATTGCATCCTATATACTTAGTACATTCAAACGTACTAACATATACTCTATGTCTATATGATATTACCATGTAGGGACCGGAGCACCTCTAGATCATCCTCCACATGGCTAGTTTAATATTTCGAAAGATAAACTTTGGTGAGTCCTCAAGTCCGATGACACTATCTATGCTACTCTTGCTATTTTATATTTCTTTATGTTGAACACTTATTACTATGAAGGTGAGACCGAAAAGTGTCTTAGCCCCCACTCCATTCCATGTGAGAAGGTGTTGTTGGATATTTGATGTACTTATGTTATGACTTGACTCTTTTATGCTTTTATAAATATCAAGACTTTCCTTAGTCCCGCTTCTCTTATTTATATCTCTTGTGTTGTTTATTTTGCTTCCGCGACCAAGGATGTGTGAATGATATGCTAAGAGGTTTGTTTGGGGTCCCTTCGTGTTCCCATTCGCCATGTCATGTCTGGGCCCTAGGCTTGGACTGTGATAGTGGGATTCGGTAAGGGAATCCTAGTAACAACCTCATGCCTTATTAACTATGTGCCACTGTATGAGCCCTTGTAGGCTAAGGCTAGGGGATCCACAATAGCATAAAATTAAAGTTAAAGATGTGCATGCATAAAATGACGGAGTTCTACCTGGCAAGCAGTCTCATTATACCAACATAAGGGGTTATATTGGATTCTATATACTAGTTCGCATGGTCTTAAATGTCGATTATGGTCTCCTCCCACATAGATATGTATATGATGAGTTATGATGATTATGTTGCTTCAGGTCATGTTTTAATGATGTATTGATCATTCATTAGCTCTTGAGATTTATTCCTTATTATGATTATATATACTACTTATAATGATTTTATGACTCTCTTATTGTATTGCATCCCACGTACTTAGTACATTCAAAGTACTAACACGTATTTTGCCTACATGATATCACCATGTAGGAACTGGTGCTCCTCCTCCTCCGACATGTGACTAGATTATGTACACTGAAATTAGTTGATTGGTGAGTCCTCTAGTTCGGGGATAACACTCATTTTTTTAAGCTTGATATATTAAGACACTTGATTTCTTAGTTGTATTTCTTTTTTGCTACTTTTATGAGGGTGAGTTAGGAACATGTCTTAGCCCTCGTCAAGTCTAAGCTAGAGGTATTGTTCGACAATATATTAAGGGTTTAGGTTTGATTTTATCTTTATGGAGATTATATTGATTGTCCCTTAGTCTTTTTTCCCTATTTTAATTTTTCTTTAATTTGATCAATACCTATGAATGCATGATGAATGTTAAGAGGCTTGGGTGAGGTGTCTTCAGGTTTCTCATTCGTCATGTTATGACTAGGTCCTAGGCTTTGGTCATGACAAACTTGGTATCAGATCATGATGTTTTGAAATGGTCCTCGGATGTCTAATATACTGCATCAAATAAGGTCTTATTCATAGTTATGAAGCGTGCCACAATATGACTATGAGGCATTTAGGAAACGTTTCCTTCTTTCATTAATCATGTCATGCCTTAGCATTATCCTAAGATTTTCCCTAACTAACGAATGATTATTTGTGATTTTCAAAATCATACCACCAAGACGAGTGTCTCTACCATAAGACGTGATTGAGGACTAATTTCCTTTTATTCCACAAAAAGAAGGAGTTTCTCATACGGAGTTTTGAGCCGCTTTCACAATGTTGGCTCAAGTCATGGCCAACCAAGTCAATTGAGAGATTGTCCTTCCTCTTCAAGCGCCTACCTTTACAACTAGAATCAGGGACTTTATGAGGATGAACCCATCCATGTACCATGGCTCCAAGGTAAATGAGGGTCATATGGAATTCATTGATGAAGCTTATCAGATTGTGACCATGGTGAGGGTATCACCAAATGAGAGATCGAGCTTGTGGCCTATTAACTCAAAGGCGTTGCCAAAGTATGGTATGACCCAATGGATAGAAGAAAGAGTTGATGAAGTAGAACAAATTACTTGAGAAGAATTCAAGGGTGCCTTTATAGACCAATTCTTTCTCTTGGAGTTGAGGGAGACCAAAATCCAAGAATTTATCAATGTCTGACAAGGCAACATGAGTGTAAGAGAATACTCTCTCAAGTTCACCAAGCATCAAATTATGCACCATTCATGGTTGTCAGCCCAAGGGCAAGGATGAGCAAGCCTATCTCCGGAGTATCAGATTTGGTATATAAGGAGTGCAAAACCGCCATGCTTGTGAAGGAGATGGATATATCCCGCCTCACGACCTATGCAGAGTGAATTAAATATAAAAAATTGAGGGAGCATACATGGGAGTCTAAGATGACTTAGATTGAGAGTGATGGATTCTCCCACCGAAGGGCCGAAAATGATGGACATGGCAAGTTCAGAGGTGGCCAAAAGCAAGCGGGCCAAGGTTCAACTAATGTTCCTCCTCTACAAAGACCAAAGGTTCAACCCCAAGCCATAAAGAGGTCTAGGTGCTCAAGCTTCTCTGAATTGCAAGAACTGTGGAAGGCCTAAAGGCCAAGGAGTTCAAGGTAGGCAAGCCTAAGAATGTGCTCAACGCATCAACCGATTCTATGTCGTGCATGCTCGACAAGACGTAGAAGAGACTCCATATGTTGTTACCGCTATGTTGAAAGTTTTTAATTTTGATATGTATGTGTTGTTAGATTCAGGAGCTAATCTCTCTTTTGTAACTCCTTTTCTTGCAAATAGATTTAATGTATGCCACAAAGTCTTACTTCAACCATTTGAAGTTTACACTCCCGTAAGAGAGTTGGTCGTTACTAGAAGGATCCATAGAATTGTCTTGTGTCTGTCTTGCATAAAGTTGTCTGTTGTGATCTTCTAAAACTCACCATAGTAGATTTTGATGTCATTCTTGAGATGGATTGGTTGCATGTAGAGGTGACAAAATAAGTCCAAACATAAGCAACCCACCGAACCCGCCCATAATTTTATGGGTTGGGTTCAGTATGATTTAGAATTGCGCTAATTTTCAGCTCAATACAACTTAACCCATTATAAAATAATACTAACTTCAATCCATTATAAAATAATTTTCAGCCCAATACTTCAACCCCTTTCAGCCCAATACTTAACCCGCTTGAAAAATGAATTCGATAATCACAGGCTTCACAGCTCCATCCACTTAGAATGAATTAGAAAAATGAATAAATGAATACGGGTGGATCTAGCAATGTCATTCTAACAATGAATTAGAATGACATTCAAAAACTATGATTTTTCTGTACAAAAACCAATCTCAAGGAAATATAACATGGAAATGTTATAATTATATCGACAATAAAGAAAAGAAATATGAGCAGAAAAGTAAAAATGAGAACACAAGGATTTAACG
>JAOTQR010077483.1:0-12136 GCA_025774065.1 Solanum ossicruentum | reverse complement strand
GAAATGTGAACCCGAACCTGAACTCTGGATTTTTAAAAGATTTTTCTGTTAGATCTTTTAGAATACTTTTATGGTTTTCTAATTATCCGTAAAATTAGCTGGCGACTCTGTGTCTTTTTGAATCTCGAGAATCGATTTTGCTTAGATTATTTAAGTTTAGATTGATTCTCGATTTTCGAACAATTTTCAAATAATTTTTCAATTTTCTTTTAAAGTTGGTCATTTTTCGATATAACAGCGGTTATCCGACGATTAAGTGATTTGACTAACTGTTGACTTGACAAAAAATTGATTGATTTTAAAATTAATTTAATATTGAAAGATTATGACTCACCTTGAAAAAAATTTGACTAAACTTGAAAAAACTAAGTTTAAAAAAAAATTAAGCTAACATAATAAAATCACATTTTTTATTTTTTTTTATTTCTTTATTTTTATTTTTAAAATTCAAAATACTTTTTAAAAGAAATGACATAAATGGTTTAATATGCCAGGGAATTTAATTAGATTGAAACCAATAGAATAAACGTTAGCATCTAAAATACAAATAAAGAGAAAGAGTTGACGCAATCCTTATCCCATTTATTTGTATTGCAACTTTGTGGTCATCCGAGGTCTGTATGTCAACTTCTTTCTCCTGGGAATTGACTTGACTCGAAGAAGAGGAGCTTTGGGCCTCCACAGCCCAGAGAATGCAAGATGGAGAGTCCAAAATGGACTCGGGGCATAGTTCATGCAAACAAAACGACAATAAGGATTAGTGAAGGGATCAAAGACACATCTGGGCCAAATTAAAGAAGACACAAGCATAGAAAATAGATAACCTTGAGAATAACTAAAGCATATGTTTTTCAGGCTAAGTTTATGCAAAAACATATCAATAACGCACAAAATTACGGCAAACATATCATTAGCTTGCAGCAATACCATTAACACATATTGTTTCAAACGAGAGTTCGGACAGCAACCAAGAAGAATCCCATGATTAAATTTTATGCTTTAGCACTCATATAACATCTTAAACAACATCAAATTAATAGCAAAAGTGAAATGACAACTTTTCTGAAAGAAAAAAAAAAAGAAACACCAGCAAGGTGTCTTGAGCTTAACAGGCTTACAACATGCTTTTGAGAAGCAAAAGACACTTCAGCAGTGATCTTGCCCTCTAACAATTCAACTAGGTTCGTGCTTAATGCACGGTTAGGGCCAACTCTTGAAACTTACACAGCGTAACCTTTCCTAGAAAGAAAGAAGACAAAAGGATTCAGGGTATGCTGAGGCAAAGATGAAGCATGAATTGTTCAGTTTTCTTGAAAACACATTTAACGTGAACACAAACAGCCTACATTCGATTAAAGAAGTGTAACTTCTCAAACTTATCTAACATGAAAGAAGAATATAGGAAGAGGGGTGCAAATAAACTCAAACCATCGATACCAATCTGAAACAGAGCTAGAAACGACATGTATTCAACATTTGTTCAGAACCAACATATATTCAACAACCAACAGCTGCCCAATGATTGAAACAGACCACAGATAGAGATAATCCTTTAGGCGAAAGTTCTTTCAGCACAATTTTAAGCTCATATTCAGGAGAAGATGGGTTATTATAAAATGCCACAACAGTCACCATACAGCAACAAATAATCTTGTATTTAAGCAACAGAGGATTCAGATCTTTAAGGATCTAGATCACAGTCCACGACTAGAGCTTTGAAACTTGAGAAAGACTAGACAAGGTTACGAAATAAGGATTCATTCACGATCGACATTATTGAGTTAAGGCCAACCAGACAACCAAATTAATAGACTGCCAGAAATAGAACTGAGACATTCACGTAATGGAGACCCAGAAAAGTCGACCAAACAACGGCGGAACTACAACATCAACATAACAGCAGGGCATTCCCAGTCAACGAACTACACACATACAAGATATCAACGGCGATTAACAGTATTATACAGTTCGACATAGGCATTTTAAGTGAGAAATTAACTAATACGCACAAAAAAATAACTTCGCGATGCCTTCAATGATTTCAGCCACAATCCCTAAAATTCATCATGAGGGAGAGGATAGAGTATTACCTTTTCGGGGGGCAGCGAATTGGGATGACGAGTTCGACGAAGATGAATTCCCGCCACTACGAACCCAAACTGACTAAACCAATTCGAGACCAAGAATCCTCAACTTCAGAACTCTCGAAACTACTCAATCACTGGAAAATCAAATGCAATCACATTTTAGAAGTCAAGAACGACTCAAGAATCACTTCTGGTGATTCAAGATTCTTAGGGATTTCTCGAAGATGACTGCCGCTGCGTTTTTTGAGGTTTCGACTCTTGGATTTTCTCGAGGGTTTCTCAGAATCGTTCACCTCCTTAAACCAAAGAAGATGAAGGATTAAATAGGGCACGATTTCTGCCTTCAACGGATCAAATCTTGAATTTGAAGGAAAGGTACGCGTGACCGACGGCGGATTGTGGGGAAAGTGACCGTTGGGGTTGTCGGGGAGGGGATTTGGTCGCGTGATTTTTGGATTCCTAGCTTTGGTTCTCTGGTTTTTCTTTTTGTTTTTTTGGTTTTTGGTTTTTGGTTGTTTTGGGCGAGATGAAGAACGAGTTGAGGAATATAAGATTTGGGGAGCGCGGACTCCTTTTTTTTTGTTGAAAATAATTGTTTAAAACAAGAATCGATGACTAAATTGACACTGTGGAGGGTAAAAATTGGGTATCAACATACATCATCTGATTTACTAAATCATCTTGCACCGCCATTATTATTCGACGGGACACGCCGCATGTACTATCACATGACAGGAAGATTTTCGATACAAGACACTCTTGCAGATCCTTGGTCATGTTTTCACATCGAGAACTCCGTACGCGTCAGTCCATTCACACCTGCCCTCCGAACCTAGGCTCTGATACCACTTGTTGGGAAAAATAAGGAATAACACAAAAATAAATATGCCACAATAATATAAAAAATGAAAAAATCATGACAACAAATATTTAACTTTGTTCACCCAAAACTTTTGGGCTACATCCACAAATCAACACATCTACTATTACAAATAGTAGGTACCAGTGTACAACTTCTTCTACTATTACAAATAGTAGGCTCTCAGAGAAAAATACCAAAAATAGTGAACATACTATTTCATTTAGGAAAAATATTTCCTAAGTACACTCTCTAATTTTTTCTCACAGACTATTTTATTTTATAATCTATGGTATACCTTACAGAAGAAAAATACTCCATGTATTTTTCTCTTCCTCTGTGGATCTCTCTACTTTTTCTCTCTACTAAATTGTTAAAATGAAGGAGTGAATTGCTCTCTTATATAGAAGTAATTCACCTATCAAAATTGACAAAAGGCAAAGGGTTGGTGGCCAACTTTCCACCAACCATTTGCAATTTGCTGCCAACTTTTAAAACAATTTGCAGGAATTACAAATTTTGAATGAATTTGGTATGTGGGCTCTCCATTTGGAGGGACCCACTTAACAAACTGCACTTGTGTTTGGTGTTAGAGATTTTTTTTTGCCTTTTGGAAGTAGTTTTTTTACTTAGTTTATATTGTTTAGTTAATAAATAAAAATATTATTTGAAAAATATTTATATAAAATCTAGAAAACAGAAAAACAATTTCAATAGGGGTGAGAAGGTGGGGTGGTTAATGGTGGGGTTGAGGGTTAGGGGTAAGGAGGAGATAATGATCTTAAAATATCACTTGTAGATTTATTTATTTATTTTTTTGCATTGATTGGGAAAATTATTTTTCTAATTATTAAGAAACTTGTTCTAATAGAGTATAGTTTCCAAAGGTGAAAAGTATTGAAAATATTTTTGAACTTGAAGCAAATTATTAGTTTCATCTCCGAATTATTAACCACTTTAAAAACTCCTTTTGCTTGACTAACTGAACGTAAATATATTCTCGATTTGCCACGTGACATAACAAATAGTCTCAAACTTTTGTAGGAGTATGAATATATTTAAAAATGCTGAAAGAAGTGTTTAAAATACTCATAAACTTGGCGGCAATTTAGGGGTGTATTAACTCATGTTTCAAGATCAGAGATATGTTTAACTTCAGTTAGTCAAGTGGACAAGTATTTTTTAGATTGATGATAGCTTGGGGCCGAAGCTAATAATGCACGCCAAGTTTAGGAGTGTTTTCAATATTTCTCTCTTTTTGAAAATATTTTGACTAACCAAATATGAAAAATTAAAAAGAAAAATATTAAACACAACAACATACCTAATATAATCTCACAAATGGATTATGAAGAGGGTATAATGTACACTTGGTGAATTTGGCATACAACTGAGCCAAATTTTACACTTGGTGAATTTGGCATACAACTGAGCCCAATTTTATACTTGGTGAATTTAACATACAACTGATAATCTCGTAAATCTGAAGTACCACCCTCAAATCATGCTCGTGTTGCTCATGACTACCAGAGTAAACAAGAATATCATCGATGAACGCATGATAAAAAAGTCCACCTAGGGCCTGAACACACGGTTCATCAAATCTATGAATGTGTGGAGCATTAGTCTACCTAAAATACATGATTAGGAACTCGTAATGGCCATATCGAGTTTGAAAGGTAGTCTTAGGGATGTTTGCCTCCCTAATCCTCAGTTGGTGATATCCCCGACCACAAGTCTATCTAAGAAAAGACTGTTGCACCCTGAATCTGATCAAATAAATCATCAATATACGATATTGATACCTATTTTTGATGATCACCTTATTAAGCTGTCAATAGTCAATACACATATGCGTGATACCATCCTTTTTCTCCATAAACATAACAAAGGCACTCATGGAGACATACTAGGCTTGATATAACCCCTGCTCTAGAGATCCTAAAGTTACTCCTTAATTTCTTTCAACTCATCTGGAGCCATCCAGTAGGGTGAAATAGAAAGTGGCTGGATACCTGGCTCAATATCAATGCTAAAATTGATGTCCCACTCAGGAGGAAGACAGGGAAATCTGTAAGGAAGACATTCGGATACTCTCAAACCACTGGAACAGAATCAATAGAGGATGAGTCAACACTAATATCCCGAATATAAGCAAGATAAGCTAGGGACCCTCTTGTTACTAACTGTTGAGCCCTGAGAAATGAAATTGCTCCACTCGACATAGGATTATTTGTACCTCACCACACAATAGGAGGCAGACACATATGAAAATGTAGATCCTAGATCAAATAGTATATAAGTAGGCTGCTGGAATACAAAGATAGTACCTGTGATGACAGAATTTGATGCCTCTGCCTCCGGCCTACCGGGGAAGGCATACATAGGACCATGACCACCTCTACCACCTGTCCGTCCTAGCAGGGGATCAACCATAGTATCATGGAAACCACCTCTACAACCTTGTACACCTTCTCTAGCTGACTGAACTGGGCCTTGGGCGTCTGAACCTGTTGACCATGTTGTGCCTAGCAGGCCCAACGACGACAATGGGTAATAATAGGACAATCTCTAGCAAAATGGCCAACCTCACCATACTTAAAACACAACCCTCAAAATGAACCTCCCTGATATGACCCAACAAAACCTAAATGGCCACCATGGCCTAGATACTCATAAGACTGACCTCGTGACATCTAAACCAAGGCTTGGCTACCCTGGCCACCTATACACATTGTCAGAAATTTATAGAGCAGTCTTAATTGGTCTACTATGTAGGACCTACTACTGATAACCTCTGCCTAAAAATGTCTACTATGAGACTAACATCTGGTGAAATTACCCTGACGACAAGGCTGCTTGTCACTGCCTCTATAGGCCTCACGATGTATAGCCTCAATGGTGTATGCATGCTCCACTACCTATAGAAATGAACACCTAGATGCAACCATCTGCTCCACAGCCAACCTCAAAGGATAAGATAAATCCTTGACAAATTTGCGGACCCGCTCCTCTTCTGTTGGCATGACCATAGTGGCATGTCGGGACAACTCATGTGCCTCATACTCAGCAACTGACACTGATTCCTGCACCAAATCTGTAAACTCATCCCTTATCTCCCTCAAACTGCAACGTACAAACTTTTCTAAGAAAGCCTCTAAGTACTGAGTTAATGTCATAGGAGGTGGATCTACTATCCTGCAACTGAGATAGGACCTCTATCACTAATTTGCTGATTTATCCAGCTGGAAAGCAGTATAATCAACCCGTGGGACTCAACTAAACCAAGGTTATGCAACCTCTCTTGGCAATTGACCAAAAACTCATGGGCATCTTCACTCACAGCACCTGATAATCTTGGAGGCCCCGATCTAATCAACATCTTCTGCTCCTCAACAGACATCCTAGCCTGGCGATTAATGGCTGAACCACAGTAAAGATAGACTGAACTATCGATTAGGGAGCCAAAGTAGTATGTTGTGAACCCAAGGTCTGATCAGATATCACCCCTACCTCGTCTGAAGTCTGAACCTCTTCTCTAATTTTAGGTCCCGTTGAAATGCTCGATATTATAGCTTCTCGGAACATATCCTCCATGAAACTGAGGATCCTAGTCAAAGTATCTTGTAGTAGTAGTGTGGCTACGAATCTAGAGGGAGAGGGGAGCTAGAACCTCCATAATAGGATAATGCTCCAAATGTGCAACCTTAATCTCACGCTCTGATGCTAGTGCCTGCTCCTACTCATGGTCGATGTTGCGACCCAGCTCTGCCTCGACCTGTAGGATGTTCTTTGCCTCTACTCATGCCTCTGTGCCCCCCTCCCCCAAGTTGGGGCTTCATTTATAAGTATTAGGGTCTCACAATTGCTCGTAGAAAGTCTAGCCTGCCTCATCTGAGAAGGAATGAAACAATAAGGCTTCAGATGCTAAATTTATATTACAAAGCATGATTAGATCAAGAATAATAAGTTCATCCTAACAATACCCAATAGCCTCTCGAAGATTAGATATGAACGTCATCATATTGATCCGCGGGATTCCACTAGACACTTGCTCCTGAAATAGTGAGAATGGTGAACCTAAGCTCCGATACCATTCTATCACGACCTAAATCCAGATCATGATGACGCCTACTATAACCCCTAAGTAGGCAAGCCAACCCAAGATTTTAAATTTAATATAAAACTATTTATATAGTATAGATCACCATAGAAAGTAGAAGATAGAATAAAGTACCAATAAATATAGGTGAAAACATAGATATGCAATATGATACTAAACATGCTAAGTGCTTGAAGTAACCACAAGACAAACTAACACTAGAATCGAACCCTAAGACTTGGTGTCGCCATATACAGGAGCTACTAAGTATAATAAGTACAAAAGAAGTCTGAAAAGTATAATATAATCATATAATAAAGATGGAAAATGGTAAGTCTTTGTACGCCAGGAGCTCACCATTATTTGGATCAACAACAGCTACAGTTGACTACGTGGCTCAAACTGCGGTCTGCATAAAAAAAGATGTAGAAATGCAGCATGAATACCAAACCACGGGGTACTCAGAAGGCATCATAGGTTGACTGAGTATACATAGATAATATAGAAAATAAATAACACGATGATAATACAACAGATAAGACATAATAGCAGGTAACCACGGGGTAATCGGGGAAGAGAAGTAGCATTAGTCTACTAACAACACTAGAAATACCATAAGTTATATCAACCACCTTCCTTTCTTTTATATATAAACATAAATAATTTTCATTTAAATAATAGTAGAAATAAACTTGGAAATAGTCTCGGACCACCCGAAATAGCTTCAATTTCCCATACCAAAATACACAATCCATAATGTCTATGGGCCGACAGAAATATCATCGAGCTATCAATATAAGAATTATGTAATTCGAAAGTATGTTTATGGGTTGCCCGAAATATCATCGAGCTATCAATATGAATATGTAACCCGAAATATCTAGGGGCACTCAAATATCACCGAGTTATCAATCTAAAGCCATTCCTCTACCCGTTTATAAGGAATCCACCTATCATGATTTCGGTAAAATCCTATAAACTTTTTAACATTTCTCTTTTTACCAAAACACTCGTTTTAGACTTACATCAGGTCAAAATTATCATAAACGACCAACAACCAAATTAATTCATTCACATTAGTCATTTTTCAAATTTTAGAATTGCCTAAAATTCTCACAAGTCATGGTCAATCATAATCTAGAAATAAAATAAATCACATAACAATTGACACTTCGGCTTAAGTTTAATACTATAACAAGTCATTTATAAGAATTTTCTACGGTACAACACAAAGGATTTTCTAGACTAAGGCTTTCGGTCAGAAATACCAAAATTTATGATTCTCAATATTCCATCTTACTAAGATTCCACTAACGTACAACCTAGTCATACAATACTATTCAGATTATATAAAATAGATCCAAGCCAAGTCTAAAAAAGAAAAATCATAGCCTACCTTAAAGCCAAAAACACAATAACTTGCTACTCCTACACCTTGCCCTTTCGAATAACCTCCAAACGGTGCTACTTTAACAAATTGTTGATAAAAAAGTAAAAAAAAAAAAATTAATAATATCCATATTATCACAATTAAATTTACATTGGAATTTGGCCAAAAATTTGATATTGAAACCCGCGCACAATTTTAGAAAATTAACTCCGTCAAAAGGTCCCAAAAAGATCAAGGAACTTGTACCCAAAAATAGGTCCATTCCGAGCACTGCAAGGGCCCTAACCAACCCACCAATTGGCATGCACTAACTAGTCGAATAATGAAGAAAAATTACAAGAATATATAAAATTTACGAGGTTCAAGAAAGATTTTTAGTTTTTGGAACGTCCCCACATAGAATACAAAGCTACCAAAATAAGAATAACCAAATTTGATCAAGAATTACTCTCAAAATCTTGAAAAATGCCAAGTCTCAAAATGAGCCTTGGTTGCTGGAATGGGCTTTTTATTTCCTGGATCTAGTACTAATTTACTCTCTGCGAACGCGGAGGTGCCTACTGTGAATGCGGAGGTCAAGTCAAGCAACCCTTTGTGAATGTGCAGACCCTTTCCGCGAATGCGGAGGTAAGACGAGACAACCCTCCACGAATGCGGCTATCCTCCGTGAATGCGGCTATGAGCACGCGAATGCGGAGCACTAGCCTGATGACTTGCCGTCCATGATCATGGAGGCCTTCTCGCAAATGAGACTTAAGGTCCATGGACAAGGAGTAGTAGATTGACATGTACCAGCAGTCAACTAGTGCCAAATTTTGAAGAAGGGGGATTTCTTTTGGATGGGGGTCCAAAATTTATTCGGGACCCCGCAGATACAAATGAACTATGCTATCAATTGAAAAAATCCTTCTAGACTCAATGAAATTGATGAATCTTTTAACAGAGGTTTTTCAGCAAAAGTTGATCACAGTCAACATTTTCAAGAATTCAATTCCCAGAACACAAAAATGGCTACAAACTCATTTTGGATACTTAGGAACCGAACATAGGGTCATTCTACGTGAAACTCGACATTTTGAAACCAACTGCATTGATAGAACTTGCATCCGAGTGTGATTGCCGAAAATGTTGACCGAAGTTGACCATTTTCAAAAATTGAACTATAAACCACTTAAGGACAAAAACTCGCTACGAATACCTCAAGATCTGAATCAAAGGTCGTTTTAGATCAAACTTGGCATTTTGGAGCTAACTGTGCTGATGATATTTTTATCCGAGCTCATTTTCTCAAAAAGTTGACCGAAGTCAAACTTCGGCCAAAACTTTACTTCTTAAATGACTTTTTGCACAAACTCAAAATGAAAACCCCTAAATCTGACCAACTTGACTCCTAGACCAAAAGGGACCTTCTAGAGCTGAAGAAACTATTGAAATTTTCATCCGACGTTCGAATCTCTGAATATCGATTAAAGTCAACTCTTTTCAACTTAAAGCTCTAAACAGGAGGAAACTGGCACAAAACTCATTTAATCACTTCGGGAAGTGTGCCACTCATCCCCACCGCTTAATAACTAAACAAAGTTACATGAAGGGGCAAATTGGTGAATTCACACAAAAATACAAAAATGATCTTAGAGATCATTACACATGCTTTTACCATAATTAATTCTAGTACAAGTTCATAATTTATAAATCAAATTTCATAAAGGGAGCCTTTAATTTAGGAAGGTCAAGGGTTATGTACTTGAAAATTGAAGAGAGAAAGAAGAAAATAGGTATTTTTAAAAATTTTTTAAATGGCAGGAACTTTTAGATAATATGAAAAAAAAAATATTGTGTATTTATGTAATTTTCCTTTTTAATATAGGACTAGATGTGAAATGCCCATGAATAGCACGGGCCTAATAAAATACTATTTTTTTGTCTAAATTTATATGAATTTTTTAAAAAAACTTATCAGTTTAAAAAATGACACGTTTCTATAATTAGTAACAATTAAACTTTAAAATATATATTATATACTTAATGAAATGCTTTACTGCCACACAAACATCTATCAGTTATTTTATACCATATATTTTGAAAGTTTTTTTTTTAAACTTCGTGTCGTGTTAAACTCATATAAAATGTGACGGGGGAGTGTTTAACTTTGAATTGATATAATTCTTTATGTATATTGAAATTAACCTTTAATTTATAATTTAGACTTTTTTAAGTTTTTAATTTAATTTAATTTGGAGACATGAAAAACTGAGAGTAACAGAAAACTTATTTAATTCTCAAAATCTGGGCACTATTATATAAATTAGGCCAACCTCAAATGAAAAAATATCAATTCAATGAACAGTGTTATTTTATTTTTTAATTGCTTTTTACTATGAATATTTAAATCGCACTTTAAATGAGGATCATCAATTAAGTCATATGAAAGTCAAGGCTACATGTTCTTTTATTTCAGAGACAAAATTGTACCAACGAATATTCTAATATGTCAATTAAAATTTTCATATTATTTTAGTTGATAAATTCTTTTATTTCAGATGAAAAATTATATAGATTTTCTCATATATGAAATAAAACTGTCAAATATTTTATATATTTTTAATGCTCAAGCTATGTGATACCTTTTATTAGCTATCTTTTGACCATTAAATCGTGTATGTTCCTTTTAATCACATCTTATCACTTATTCGGCAGAATGACCTGTGAGACCCTTATATTTGGTTCCATTTGTCACTTAAACCCTTTTACTTAGGACTTTTCCAAGAAAATCCTCGTACCCACTGAAACACAACATTTGAAACACCTTTGACCATTGACCAAACATATGTGGTATTAATATTGCTGGCTTGGAAGAATGCGTGATTCCACACACTTAGTGAGTCAATATTTTACATAAAAGATATTTTAAAATAAAATAAACAATAGCCAAAAAAGAAAGAAGAAGAAAAGTCATCTTTTTCAAAGTTTTCTTCAAAAAATTTCTTCTTTCCCATTCCATCATTTCCTTCCTCTTCGAATCCACTTACCATTCTCACTCTCTTCTTCTTAACGCCTGCCCTCCCATCACTCTCCCTTCCCCAAATACTTTCTCAAACAAATAAAAATTGTTGCAAATCAACACCACCCCTTGGTCCTTTTCATTTTTGGCTACATTTCTATCCCACAATTTTAATTTCATGAGTATTTTTCCTATTTCATATAAGTAATACGAAAGATAATAGCGGTTGTTGAAAAATGAAAAAACTCCTTTGATAAGCTTGATAAGGCTTTGAGAATAATTTATGGGTTTTGTAAATTTATAAATAAATTCAGAATTGAAATGAAGATTTGTTGGGTTTGTGTTTGTAAACCTCTAGTGTGAAATTCAAGGCAAATAGGTAAGAATTTTACCCATTTGACGTGAATTTGATGCTCTATTTGGGAGCAGATATGGAGAAAATAATGTTAAATGGTTTGGTTTAGGGTTCTTGAGTATTATTTAGAACCTTGAAAGGAGGAAGAACAATGTGAAGAAACTTTTGAAAGAGAAAAGAAATGTTTGTTGCTACGTGGAAATAAGTTTTAACATGTCATTTCTTAAGGGTCAGCTCTACAAAGTGGTGGTTAGACCTGCTTTGTTGTATGGAGTGGAGTGCTGGCCGATTAAAAATATTCATGTTCAGAAGATGCATGTTGCGGAGATGAGGATGTTGAGA
>JAOTQR010077481.1:0-12137 GCA_025774065.1 Solanum ossicruentum | reverse complement strand
AATTTAGAATAAACCTCAATCCCAATAATCGTTCCCGAATTAATAATTGACCTTTACGTAATTACGGGGTCTAACAGCTATAAAGCTGTTGGATCTAATGGATTCTTATGGGAGAAAAACTAGTTCAATCCTTGAGTATCATCATCCACATAGTCAAAGAGTAATAATAATGGTAGTAGTAACTGGTTTGAGAATCTATCATTTAATTATTCATGTGTTATAGAGTTGCTAGATTTGATGGATCATCATGAGGAAAAAACTAGTTCAATTCTTGAAGAGTCATCATCAGCATTATTAAAGAGTAATAATAGAGGTAGTTGTAACAAGTGCACGAATCTACCATTTAATGACTCTGGTGTTATAAAGATAATAGATTCAAAGGATTCTTATGGGAAAGAAACTCGCTCAATTAGTCTTGAAGTGTCAGAGAGTAATAGTAGTAGTATTTGTAACATGCTCGAGTATCTACCAAGTAATGACTCATGTGTTATAATGCGATGGATTCGATGGATCTTAATGGGAAAAAAACTAATTCAATTCTTTAAGGGTCATCATCAACATTGTCAAAGAGTATTGATAGTACTAGTCATAACGAGCTCGAGAATCGACCAATTACCTTCAACTCCATGGGAGCCATTCTATATGGAGGAATGGAGATAGGTTGAGTGTCAGATAGAAGTTTTATACTTGTTTTCACACCTAGGAGGGTGCCCATAGCGTGGCTGATACTCAGAGACTATTGCTAGTCCTCAAGCAAGTCATTCGGCCTCATCAGATTCGTTCAATCACATTTAAGTAGCGGAAGGCACCCATAAATAAGAATATTTAAGAATAGAACTGACAATAATAAATAAAGGCCAAAGGCCAAATAATCCTCCTTCAACTAAGTAACAGTAGTGTGAAAGAAACTAGTCAATAATAACAAAACTAGTCAAGAATAATATCTAATCACAACTCAATAGTCTAGTGTATGAAGCCTCTAGACATCTGACTATGTGGTGCCAATGATAAACCCGTGGCTACCTTAAAAACAGAATAAGATAAGTCGAACTCAAACTAGAATGGAAACATACATCCTCCAAGAGTAAGGGAGGGCTCACAAATTAACTGAAAGCAAATAGGTCATTAATGGGGCGCCTGCTCTGCATCATGAAAAGATGCAGGCCCAAATAGATGTCAGTACGTGGAATGTGCGAGTATATAAAATGGCAGAAAGAAATATGTAAAGGATGAACAACATCAACTCAAATAACTCAATTCAAGAAGTAGGAAACTCAATCATCATGTTAAGAGTCTAAAGTAAGAATGTAATTTAGACAAAGACTACTCTTCTATCATCTGCATCCCATTTACTTAGAGTACTATCAAGGCCTATTTGTGAGTTTTTCTAACAGATAACCATCACCTATGAGCCGGAGATGACACAACAAAATGATTTCATTTCTACATCCATCCAATACCTTGCCAGAGGTATAGGACATCCCATCAATGGATCCCAAATCAATAACAACAAGTCCTCACTTTTGGATAATAAGAAATATCCGATTTTACGGTTCAATCCTTTCCTATGCCAGATACGTAGTTATTGAGTTCAAGTTGGACTTACTCTTACTCAATTCTATCATCACCCAATCCTAGGGCTTAGATGTGACACATTTATTGGGAGCCCGAATGGGCCCAAACAAGCCTCTTAGTATATAAATCACATGTCCTAGGTAGCAAAAACAATGTAAACAATATCAGGAAAGTATAAACAGGGATAAAGGGACTAAGGGAGTCTTTAATAGCATAAATCATCAAAAGAGTCAAAGCTCAAAACATAATTACATAACTTGTCCAACAACACCTCTAGCATAAATTGGGCAGGAGCCAAGACACTTTCCGGGCTCACCTTTTTAGTATCAAAGTTCAACATAACAGATTACAAAAGTAGGAGTGCAAAGCTAGTGTCCCCGAACTTGAGGACTCACCAATTGCTATTCTTCAAGATGACCAACTAGCGATAGGGAGATGATCGTGAGGGGCTTTGGTTCCTACATGGTAACATCATATAGGAATAGAGTATGCATTAGTACGTTTGAATGTACTAAGTATGTAGGATGCAATGCAGAAAGAGATAGGCAACATAATCAAAATGCATATACATAAGCAAGAGATTGTATATTTGCAACATGACATGCATGTTCAATGCTTGAAGTAAAATATACTTATATAGAACATAATACATGTGTAGAAAGAGACCATCATCATAGACCAAGCCAACTAGTACTTGGAATCCAAGGCATACCACCCTCTTGGAAGGCGATTGAGGTATCTACCTCTTAATTGGTAGTATGAGCTTACTACCCCCCGATAAGGCGATTGAGGTATCAACCCCTCAATTGGTAGTAGGAGATTACCACCCTCCAACACGGCGGTTGAGGTATGTACCCCTCAATTGGTAGTATGAGGTTACCATACTCCGACAAAGCGATTGAGGTATATGCCCATCAACGTGGTAGTATAGGCATAGCACCCCATCAACAAGGTGTCGTCAACTTGCAAAACTATAGATACTTTTTAAGAAATCAACACATTCATACATTTCTTTCATCATCATAAAGTCACTTAGCACATAAGTCATGCAATAGACCTTTAATAACTCAAGAATTCTTAACCAGAAATTTTATCAAACACTTGGCAAGTATATAATGCTAGTTCAAAATTATGCAATTCAAGAATGAAATCATGTGCGAAAACATAATGAAAATCAGCCCACCAAGACTTAGTAACACCCTTATGCAAGATACATTGAAACCCTTCATCAAATCAGATTATAGATTCATAGCTCAAAACATACTTAAACAGTCAATATTTCATGAAACCCCAATATGGTTCATAATCAATTCATAATAAGAAATACCCATAGATAAATCAACTTGAAAATATGCAATTTACTTAAAAAGGAAGGTTGGGCACCATTGGTGGAACCACCCAATGGTTGAAACACATATACCTCAACTTTGAAGATTTCCTTGATGAATATTTGAATGGGCACTGGAATATTGAATGAATTTCTTGTTATCCAGAATGAGTTTGGGACACTTGATTTTAAATGAAATATTTGGCTAAGTGTTTGAGAGGGTTTTGGGGAAATGTCTTGAATGATATAGGGTTGAAAAATGACTAAAAATAGGTGTTTTTAGGCATAAGAAGGTTTTGTCCCAAGTCCGCAAGGCCTTGGACCAAAGTAGAATAACTGGCAACAAAAATGTATAGGTTTGCACCATGTACGCGTCGTGCCAGGGGCGCGGATCAATTATGTTTTTAGTGAATTATGGAAAATCAAATTTTGATACGATTTCTCTAAATCAGGGTTATAACCATTTCCCACTCAATTTTCTACCCTGATTATGAATATGAAGTTGGATTTTCGATATCACACATGGATTTTCAGATATATGGAAGTTATGACTATGGGCATTTCCGAGGCACATTTTTGGGCACTTTTCGGGGTGTTTTAATATCTCCCCATGGGAACATTCATCCCCAAATTTCAAGGAAGCATAAATAAGAAGAGTAATCATGAACAAATCAGCCCAAATGAGAATACAATAATCCTCTTAAACACCACTTTCAAAAATCTCAACGTAAATGTCAAAATCACCATCAAATTTGTCAACATAAACAAGAATGCATGCAAAATGACATTAGAGCTGAACCATAAGACTTATAACCACATAGGGGGCTCAAATTAGTACCTTAGGCTTGAGTAGAGTGGAAAAGATAGGGATATTGTTGTCACAACCCAAGCCCAGGTCCTAGATGTGACAAACGAATGGGGAACCCAAAGAAATCCCAAACAAGCATCTTAGCGTATCATACAGACATCCTTGGTCGCGGAAACAAGATAAAACAATAAGAGAGATATGCATAAGGGGAAATTGGGACTAAAAGGGGAAAGGTTTCATACCATATCCATTAAGTAACAAGGGAGTCAAGGATCATAACATAAAAACATAATATGTCCAACAGCACCTCTACAACATAGATAGAGGAGGGACCAATACAAAGCAACCGGGTTCACCCTCATAGTTAAAGTAATAATAAAAAAGAGTATCTCAACACATAGTGAGAGAAACATAGACTAATATCCCTGAAATGGAGGACTCACCAACTAACTTGAGTGTGTCATACTAGCGACGTGGAGAAGGCGGATGATCAACTTATGCTTCGGTTCCTACATGGTGATATAATGTAGGCAAGAGTATGCGTTAGTACTTTTGAATGTACAAAGTATGTAGGATGCAATGAGATAATTTGATAAGCATATAATCTAGATGCAGTATCATAAACAATAGATAGCATTATAATAATAAGACATGAATAAATGCTACTTTAAAGTAAAATGTGCTTAGAAGGACATATTACAGGTGAAGAAGGTGACCGTCATCATATACCAAGGCCTACTACCTCCTTTGTGAGGCAATTGAGGTATATACCCCTCAATGTGGTAGCATGGGCCTACCACCCCCCAATCTAGGTGAATGAGTTATGACCCCTCAATGTGGTAGCATGGGCTTACCAGCCCTTGATCTAGACGAATGAGGTATATACCCCTCAATGTGGTAGTTCCGGCCTACTACCCCCCAAACTAGGCAATTTATTATCTTTCATCACCATAGATACTTTTCGTGAAATCAACACATATTTACCCTTCTTTCATCATCATAGAGTCATTCATAACAGAAGACATGCATTGGACCTTCAATTCCTCAAGAAACTCTAACCAAAAATTTTATCAAACACTTGGCGGTTGTGTAGTGCAAGTGCAAAACCATGCAATTCAAGAGTGAAATCATGCAAGAAAATTCATTCTAGAACCATCAATCAACACCTTGCAACACGATCAAGCAATATACATCAAAACCCTTCATTAAATCTTACAATATATCCAAGATTTATAGCTCAAAACATAGCAAAACAGTCACAATTTCATATAGCTTTAACATAGTTCTTAGACAAGTTCATACTAACAAACCCATTTGTAAAATCAACTTTAAATCATGCAAATTAAGTAAAAGGAGACTAGGGCACCATGGGTGAAAAGACCCAACAGTTGAAACCCACATCCCTTAGCTTTGGAGAAACTCTTGGTGAAGATTGAAAATGGATGCTTGAAGCTTGAAGTAAATCTTTAGATCCGGAAGAGGTTTTAAGACTTGAATTTAGGAGAGAAAAATATGGCTAAGTGTTTTAGTGAGTATTGGGGAATGAATAGAATGATATGAGGATGAAATATGGCTAAGTATAGGTAAATACACGTGAGGGAACACTTCGGCCCAAGACTTAAAAGTCTTTGATTGAGGCAAAAAAAAAACAGTCACAAAAATGTACAGCTGTGCGTCGCCGAAGTGGTGCGTTTTGCTCGCTGGAATTTGACATTTGGGAATTTCAACTTTTTATAGGGTCGCTCAAAAATTGTGGTTAGACCCTTTTCCCCCTAATTTTTACCCCCAGAACAAGAATATGAAGTCGATTTTTTGATATCGCACACGGATATTTAGATGTGTGGAAATTACGATTTTGGGCACTTTCAAGGCACATTTTCAGGCACTTTTTGGGGTCATTACAATATATTCCCCTTGGGAACACTCATCCCCGAATGTAAATGAAACGTACATGATAAGAGTGACCATAGACAAATCAGTCCCAACAGGAATGGAACATTACATTTAAAACACCCTTTTCAAAAATCTCAACACAAGTGCAAAATCATCATAAATTTTCCAACTTAAACATGAATGCATATGAATGACATAGAGGATGAATTATAAGACTTTAAATCACATAGGAGACTTAGAATTAGTACCTTAGACTTGAGTAGAGTGGAAAAGATAAGGATATGGCTTTTGCATGTCCACTTCGACCTCCCATGTAGCACCTTCGAATTGTTGGTTCCTCCAAATGACCTTAATTGATGCCACCTCCTTGTTCCTCAATCTCGTCACTTGCCTATCCAAAATCTGAACCAGAACCTCATCATAAGTCAAGTTATCCTCAATAACCCCCACAACATCAAGAGGCATAATAGCATTATGATCATCCATACATTCCGCCACATAGAGACATGGAACACTGGATGAACAAAATCCATTTCACTGGGCAACTTCAACTCATGAGCTACCTTGCCAACCCTCTTTATCACCTCATATGGACCAACATACCTTGGACTCAGCTTCCCTTTTTTACCAAAATGAACCACACCTTTCATTGGAGAGATTTACAAATAAACCCAATCTCCCACTTTGAATTCAAGGTCTCTTCTTCTCACGTCGGCATAGGATTTTTGACGACTTTGGGCCGTCTTCAACCTTTCCCTAATTATAGTAACCTTCTTAAGAGCCTCCATAGCCAGGTCCGGTCCCAATAAAGCATCTTACCAACCTCAAACCATCCGACTGGTGATCTACAACATCTCCCATAAAGAGCCTCAAATGGAGCCATACAATGCTAGAATGATAACTATTGTTATAGGCAACCTCAATTAACAAAAGACGATCATCCCAACTAACTTTAAGTTCCAACACACATGCTCTAAGCATATCCTCAAAGGTTTGGATGGTTCTCTCGGGTTGGCCATCCATTTTAGGTTGGAAGGGTGAAGAAAGCTTCACTCTAGTACCAAGACCCCTTTGGAAAGGTTTCCAAAAATGTGAAGTAAATTGTGCCCCATGATCCAATATGATGGACAAAGGAATCCCGTGCAACCTCACTAACTCATGGATGTATAACCTTGCATAATTATCAGCACCATATGTGGTCTTAACCGGTAGAAAGTGAGCCATTTTTGTCATCTTATCAACCACCACCCATATTGAATCAAAACCCTTCCTAGTCTTGGGCAATCCAACCAGAAAATCCATATTCATCTCTTCCCACTTCCAAGTAGGAACCTCAATGTCTTGGGTTAGGCCACCCGACCTTTGATATTCGGCTTTGATTTGTTGACAACTATGGCAACCAAAAATTAATTTGGCAATGTCCCTCTTAATGCCTCCCTACCAATACACATCTATCAAGTCTCTATATATTTTAGTGGTATCAAGGTGGATAGAATAAGAAGAATCATGGGCCTCATCAAGGATTTTCTCCCTCAAACCATCAACATAAGGCACACACAACCTACCTTGGTACCTAAAGGAACCATCTCCCTCTTGGGAGAAAACCTCTACTTTGCCCTCTTTCACCAAGGTCTTCAATTCAAGCAAGGAGGAGTCAAGATCTTGTTTTTCTACCACCTCATCAACCAAGGAAAATTTAGACACATCAATGACAACAATAGCATCCTCACTAACGTCTTCCAACCTAACCCCAGCCAATTGGTTCACCTCCCTAGCCATTTCCCTATCAACATGAGGTAGGCTACCTATAGACACCCTACTCAAAGCATCTGCCGTAACATTTGCCTTTCCGGATGATAATGCACACTCATATCATAGTTTTAAAGAAGTTCTAACTATCTCTTTTACCTCTAGTTGAGAACATTTTGAGTGAAGACATATTGGAGGCTTTTATGATTTGTGAATATATCAACATGCACCCCATACAAGTAGTGACGCCAAATCTTTAATGCAAACACCACCGAGGCCAATTTAAGATCATGAGTAGGGTAGTTCTTTTCATGCACTTTGAGTTGCCTAGAACCATAGGATATCACCTTACCATTTTGCATTAGCACACATCCCAAACCAACTCTAGAAGCATCACAATACACAACAAATCCCTCAAGCCCATCCGGTAGTGACAATATAGGAGCGGACTCAAGTCGATCTTTCAATGTTTGGAAGCTCCTCTCACATTCATTGGTCCACACAAAGTTAACCTTCTTTTGAGTCAACTTTGTCATAGGGGAAACAATAGAGGAGAACCCATTCACAAACCTTCTATAATAACCCGCTAGACCCAAGAAGCTCCTAATATCTGATGGGGTCAATCATCTAGGCCAATTTCTAATCACATCAGTCTTCTTAGGATCCATCTTAATACCATCGCCGATACTACATACCCTAGGAATGCGACCTCCTTCAACTAAAATTCTCACTTTTCTTACTTGGCATACAATTTCTCCTCCCTCAATCTTAGCAACACAACCCTCAAATGAGCCATATGCTCCTCCCTACTATGTGAATATATTAAAATATCATCAATGAAGACCAAAACAAAGGAATCAAGGTAGGGTTTGAAGACCCTATTCATTAGGTCCATGAAGATGGTCGGTGCATTGGTCAACCCAAAAGACATCACTACATACTCATAATGCCCACCTAGTCCGAAAGGCCATCTTGGAAATATCACACTCCCTCACCCTCATGTGATGATACCTAGACCGAAGAGCAATCTTAGAGAAAAAGCAAGCCCCTTGTAATTGGTCAAACAAATCATAAATTCTTGGAAAAGGATATCTATACTTTATAGTGACCCTATTGAGTTGCTTGTAGTCAATGCATATTCTAAGTTACACATCCTTCTTATACACAAACAACATTGGAGCACCCTAAGGTGATTGGCTAGTTCTAATAAATCTTTTCTCCAACAGATCTTTCAATTATTGCTTTATTTCCTTCAACTCTGTCGGGGCTATACGGTAAGGGGAAATAGAGATTAGTTGAGCATTTGGAAGGAAATCTATACCAAAATCTATCTTCCTTTTGAGAGGGACACTGGGAAGGTCATTTAGGAAGACATCAAGGAACTCATTTACAATTGGGACCGACTCTATGGGAAGGAATTTAGACTCCATATCCCTAACCATCATAAGATGGTAAATACACCCCTTAGAGGTCAACTTACAAACTTTAATGCAAGAGATAAATCTACCCTTGACCACCACATCTTGACTTTCCCACTCAAGGATGGGTTCATTTGAAAATTGGAATTTGATCCTATGGGTTCTACAATTAATAGAAGCATAGTAGGCATGTAACCAATCCATCCCAAGAATGACATCAAAATCAACTATGTCTAATTCAACAAGATCACAAGGAAACAATTTATGCGAAATGCAAATAGTATAACTTCTATAAGCTTTCCTAGCAACAATAGTTGCACCAATAGGAGTAGACACTTCATATGACTCATGCAAGAACTTGGGTTCAACATGAAACTTTTTAGCAACAATAGGGGTAACAAAAGAAAGAGTGGCACTCGAATCAATCAAAGCATACAAATCAAAGTCAAAGATTTCCAAAATACCAGTAACAACATCGGAAACCTCATCAACCCATTTCCTCCCATGTAGATAATAGAACTGATTGTGCATTAGGGCACAACCTTATTGACCACCCCTACCCAAAGGAACCGCATTTGCACCTCACGGACGCACCTCCTTACCCTTGTTGTGACTTCGTGGGAAATCAATCATCTTATGCCCCTACTCCATACAACCATATTAAGCATCGGTATACCTCAAGCATGGGCCAACATGACCCTTACCACATTTTGGACACGTAGCATTAGGGACCACAACTTTAATACCTTGGGCCCTTAGTAGGTCATTAGCAAGCCCTCTATTAGCAACATGAGAGTACCCTTGACCTTGAAGGAACCGACCCCTCTTAGGACTTTGGTACCTACCCTAAAAAATAGGCCTCTTAGCCTCTTGACCCCTCCTCTTCCTCAACTTTTCCTCCTTTATTTTTTCGGCAAATGTCATCAACCAAGACAAATTCACATCACTAATTAACATGGTGGAATGAGACTCCTCACTTACCAAGTCGAAGACACATCTTACAAACTTGTTTATCCTAGCCCTTGCATCAGACACCAATTGGGAAGCATATTTAGATAGTTGGGCGAACTTAAGGGCATACTTCCTCACACTCATAGCACCTTGTTTCAATTTCATGAACTCTACCAACTTACCATCCCTAAGCTCAAGAGGGAAGAATCAATTAAGAAAAGCCACTTTGAACTCCTCTTAAAGTACCACATTACCATTTCCTTTCTTCCCCTTCCCTTGATCATACCATATTTGAGCTACCCCTTTGAGTTTTTGTGCCGCCAACTCTACCTTTACATTCAGTCCAACACCTATGAAAGCCAAAATCTTGTAGACCTCATCAATTAACTCTTATGGATCTTCATTCACTCTTGACCTATAGAACACCGGAGGATTCATCCTCATGAAGTCCCTTACCTAGCTCCCAGGGTAGTAGCATAAGGGGCTTGCGACCTATGATTGACTAGATTGGCAATAACTTGGGCAAGCATAGTGAGAGCATCCCGAAACTCACCATTTGTAGGTTGCTCCTCGGGAGTTTTAGCCTTTCTTCCTCGAGTGTTAGGCATGATCTAGCATAGCAAAGAATAATCATTAGGGGAAAAAAACCTACTACAACTCTATACCATGACTTAGAATATGAAGAAGGAAAACATTTCCTAAAACGCGTCATAGCCTCCTATTCATAGTCAGGAGATGCTTCACAACTATGAATAGGACTCTAGTCGACGCGGTGTGTTGGACTCCAAAGATCTATCAACCTAGTGTTCTGATACCATCATTGCCACGACCCAAGCCTAGGGCCTAGACGTGTTAGGTGAATTGGGAACCTGAAGGAACCCAAAAAAGCCTCTTAGCGTATCATACACACATCCTTGGTCGCAGAAATGAGATAAAATAATAAGAGGGATATGCACAAAGGGAAATTGGGACTAAAGGGGGAAAGCTTTCATACCATAACCATCAAGTAACAAGGGAGTCAAGGCTTATAGCATAGATACATAACATGTCCAACAACACCTCTACAACATATATAGAACAGGGGCCAAGACAAAGCAACAAGGCTCATCCTCATAGTCAAAGTAATAATAAAGAAGAATGTCTCAAGACATAATAAGAGAATCATAGACTAACATCCCCGAAATGGAGGGCTTACCAACTAGTTAGAGTGTACCATACTAGCCATGTGGAGAAGGAGGATGATCAACTTCTGCTCCAGTTGCTACATAGTGAGATCATGTAGGCAAGAGTTTGCGTTAGTATGTTTTAATATACTAAGTGTGTAGGATGCAATACAACAATTCATAAACATATAAGCAAGATGCAACATCGTAAACAATAGATAGAGTTATAACAATAAGACATGAATGAATGCTACTTTAAAGTAAACATGCTTAGAAGGACATATTACAAGTGAAGAAAGTGACTGTCATCATATACCAAAACCTACTATCTTTTTGGTGAGGCAATTGAGGTATATACCCCTCAATATGGTAGCATCGGCCTATCACCCTCCGAGCTAGGTGAATGAGGAATATACCCCTCAATGTGGTAGCACGGGCTTACAAGCCCCCAAGCTATGCCAATGAGGTATTGACCCCTCAATGTAGTAGTTCGGGCCTATTACCCCCCAACTAGGCAATTTAACATCTTTCATCACCATCGATATTTTCATGAAATCAACACATATTTACACTTATTTCATCATGATAGAGCCATTCATAACAAAATACATGCATTGGACCTTCAATTCCTCAAGAAACCCTAACCAAACATTTTACCAAACACTTGGCGGGCGTGTAGTGCAAGTGTAAAATAATGCAATTTAAGAGTAAAATCATGTAAGAAAATTCATTGTAGAACCATCAATCAACACCTTGCAACATCCTCAAACAATATACATCAAAACCCTTCATCAAATCTTACAATGGATCCAAGATTTATAGCTCAAAACATAGCAAAACAACCACAATTTCATATAGCTTTAACATAGTTCTTGGACAAGTTCGTACTAGTAGACCCATTTGTAAAATCGACTTTAAATCATGCAAATTAAGTTAAAAGGAGACTAGGGCACCATAGATGAAAGGACCCAATGGTTGAAACCCACATACCTTAGATTTGGAGAAACTCTTGGTGAAGATTAAAAATGGAGGGTTGAAGCTTGAAAGAAATCCTTAGAGTCGAAAGAGGTTTTGAAACTTGAATTGAGAAGTGAAAAATATGGCTAAGTGTTTTAGTGAGTATTGGAGAATATTTTGGATCATATGAGGGTGAAATACTGCAAAGTATATGTAAATACACATTTGTGAACACTTAGGCCCAAGATTTGAAAGTCTTGGATCGAGGCAAAAAACACCAGTCACAAAAATGTACA
>JAOTQR010077480.1:0-12137 GCA_025774065.1 Solanum ossicruentum | reverse complement strand
GTTTATTTGTCATGAAAATAGTCCTTGTGGGGTGAAAGAAGTGTTGGGAAACTATGTGAATGTATACATGAGGGTTATCTCGAATTGGAGCCCCATTGGAGGTGTAATGTTATGTTTTAGGATTGGGGGTTTGCGTTGGGTGTTATAGTGATGTATTCTAGTTCTTGGAGTATATAGGAAGGCTTGAGTATGGTAGATGTATTCCTATATGTATGCTGGCCTATTTTACCATGTTATGCCATCATAGCATTTTGTGGTGTTTTTGATGTTGTGATGGCATTGGAGAGGGTTTATTGATGTTGTAGGTTGTTGTTTTTGTTGTTGATAAATTATTTAAGCCAAGTTGAATTCTTGGGGCGGCGTATTATAAGAGGAGATGCTGCCAAAATTTTTATGAAATTTGGAACAAAAAGTTAGGATTTAAGACCCGATATGGTTGTTAATCGTTGGCGTTATTGTAATTTGTGTAGACGTTGGACATCCGGAACCATAAATTGGATTTGTCTTGCATTGGAATTATTTGGAGAAATAACATAGAGATTCCCATGTGTCCCAACCCAAGACATAGAGATTCCCACTTGGAAGTGGGAGGTGATTAATAAGGATTTTGTGGTTGGGTTGCCCAAGACTAGGAAAGGTTTTGGTTCATTAGGTGTTCCACATCTCAATGTTGAGGAAATGTGTTGGTGATCCTAATGTTGTTGTGCCTCTTGATGTTATGGGTGTTCTTGATGATAACTTGACTTATGAGGAGGTTCTTGTTCAGATCCTGAATAGGCAAGTGAAGAGATTGAGGAACTAGGAGGTGGCATCCGTTAAGGTCCTTTGGTGGAACCAACAAATCGAAAGTGCTACTTGGGAGGCCGAAGTGGACATGCAAAAACAGTATCGTTATCTTTTCCACTCCAATCAAGCCTAAGGTACTAATTCAAAATCCCCTATGTGATTTCAAGTCTTATGTTTCCTATGTCATTCATATGAATTCATGTTTAAGTTGGCAAGTCATGATGATTTTACAATCACGTTGAGATTTTAAAACGGTCTTTTAAATGTAAAGTTGAATTTTAGTTGGGGCTGATTTGTTTATGATCATTCTTGTCTTGTCCATCTCTTTTACATTCGGGGAAGAATGTTGCCAAGGGGAAGATATTTAAACCACCCCAAAAAGTGCCTCGTAATGCCCAAAATTTTAAATTCCATTTATCTAAAAATCCATTTGCTATTTCGAAAATACCTTTTCATATTCTTGTTTAGAGGGCCCAAATTAGGTGAACAAGCATATAAATCTGATTTAAGAGAGAAAGATTAGCAATTACAAAATTCCAAAGTGCAAATTCCAAAGGGGTTTTCCCGACCCCCTTGCGAAGCACCCTAGTTCATTTGGGTACTTTTTTTTTAAGCTCGGTCCAAGACTTCTAAGTCTTGGGCCTAACTGTTCCCTAACGTGTTTTTACCTATACTTAGCGAAATTTCACCCTCATATCATCCTAAACATTTCCCAAAAACTTACTCAAACACTTAGTCCTGTTTTTTACTCTACAAGCTCAAGTCCCAAACCCCCATCCCAAGCTAAGGTTCTCCTTCGATGTTCTTCTTCAAGCTTCAAGTCTCCATCTCCAATCTTCACCAATTTCATCTCTAAGCTAAGGCATGTGGGTTTCTTTCATGGTTTCCTTTCACCCATGATACCAAGCCTCCTTTTATTCAAATTGCATAATTCAAAGTTGATTTAGAAATGGGCTATGAAATTTCACTGCATAATATGTTAAAGTTATGTAAAGTTGTGACTGTTTTGATATGTTTTGAGCTATAAATCTTCGATCTATGGTAAGACTTGATGAGGCGTTTTGATGTAGATTTCCATAGGGTGTTGTAATGTTTTCATTGATGGTTTTACAATGGAATTTCTTATATGATTTCATCTCTACATTTTATGGTTTATACTAGCATTACACACCCTCTAAGTGTTTAATAAAATGTTCGGATGTAGTTTCTTAAGGAGTTGAAGGTCCAAAGCATGAGATATGATATAATCGACTATATGATGATTAAATCAGCTTATGTATACAATGTATTTTATATAAAATATTGCATAGACCATGCATGATCTGGGTGACCTAGTTGAGGGGTCAACATCTCAACCACTAGGGTGATGGGTTCTATCTCACTAACTTTGATGAGGGGTTTGTACCTCACACATGACTAACCTTGATGAGGGGTTAGCACCTCACACACTAGGGTGATGGGTGCTATCATCACTAACCTACCAAGGGGTTTGTACTTTGGAAATCTAGCTTGGTATCTTCTACACATATGATATTCTTTATGAGCATGAATTACTTAATCTTGTTTTACTTATGCATTGACCATACATGTCATATTGTTATAAGTATGCTTATTACCTATTGTTATGCATTTTGATTATGATGCTCAATTCCTGTTTACATTGCACCCTACATACTTAGTACATTCAAATGTACTAATGCATACCCTATGCCTGCATGATATCACCATGTAGGAATCGGTGCCCAAGTTGATCATCCTCCTCATCCACATATCTAGCTCGGTGCTATTCATGCTAGTTGGTGAATCCTCCACTACGAGGACCTTAGTCTTTGATTCTCCTATTATGTATTAAGACATTCTTCTTTATTTCTTACTTTGACCATGAGGGTGAGCCTGGTTACTTTAGTGATGATAACACCTATCATCCTAGTGTGTGAGGTACAAATCCCTTATCATGGATCGTGCTGATAGCACCCATCACAGTAGTGGTTGAGATATTGACTCCTCAACTAGGTCACCCAGATTGGGCATGGTCTAATGCAACACCTTATGAAGAATACATTGTATATCAAAGCTCATTTCATCATCATATAGTCAATCATATCATATCTCATGCTTTGGATATTCAGCTCCTCAAGGAACTACATTCGAACATTTTTATGAAACACTTAGAGGGTGTGTAATGCTAGTATAAAACCATGAAATATAAAGATGAAATCATGCAAGAAATTCCATTGAAAAACCATCAATCAACACCTTGCAATACCCTCTAGAAATATACATCAAAACCCCTCATCAAATCTTACAATAGATCAAAGAACAAAACATAACAAAACGGTCACAACTTCACATAGCTTTGACATAGTGTGCAGTGAATTTCATAATAATCAAGACCTATTTGTAAATCAACTTTAAATCATGCAATTTGAATAAAAGGAGGCTTGGGTATCATTGTTGAAAGGAACCCATGCAATAAACCCACATGTCTTAGCTTACAGATGAACATGGTGAAAATTGGAGATGGAGACTTGAAGCTTGAAGATGAACTTTGAAGGAGAACCTTAGCTTGGGATGAGGGTCTGGGACTTGGGTTTGGAGAATTAAAATATGACTAAATGTTTGAGTAAGTATTAAGAAATGTTTAGGATGATATGAGGGTAAATTTTCCTAAGTATAGGTAAAAACACGATTGGGAACACTTAGGCTCAAGACTTAGAATTCTTGGGCCGAGCATTAAAAAATAGTCCCTAAATGAACTGGAGCACATCGCGAAGGGGTCACGAAAACCCCTCTAGAATTTTCTCTTTTTGATTTCATAATTGATTATCTTTCGCTCTTAAATCATGTTTAGACCATTTTCACCTAATTTAGACATCCTAAGTAAGAAAATGAAGTCGAAGTTTTGAAATAGCAAATGGATTTTGATATATATGGAATTTAAAATTTTGGGCATTCTGAGGCATATTTTCGGGCACTTTTTAGGGTCCTTTCATTACTGGGGCCTACCACCCCCTGAGCTAGGCGACCAAGGCACCAACCCCTCAATAGGTTACCTGGGCCTACAATCCCCCTAGTTAGGCTTCGTCATCGCTAACACTATATAGAGATATTGCATATATATATATACACACACACACACTCCTTTGATCATCATATACATACATTCCTTTTTATCATCATTTATCATTAGTTTATCATCATTTCATCATAATATGGTCATTCATCTCATAAGACATATATTAGACCTTCAATTCCTCATGAATCTACAACTAGACATTTTATCAAACACTTAGAGGGTGTGTAATGCTAGTGCAAAATCATGCAATTCAAGAGTGAAATTATTCTAAAAATATCAGTGTAAAGCCATCAATAGATACTTGATAACACCCTCAAATAAATAAATCAAGACCCTTCATCAATTATCACAATACCCCCTTGCTTCTCAGCTATAAACATAGTAAAACAGTCACAATTTCACAAATCCAACATAGCGTCCAGTGATTTTCATAATAGATAAGACCCATGAATAAATCAACTTTAAATCATGCAATTTTGAGTAAAAAGAGCTTGGATATCATGGGTGAAAGGAACTCATAAAAGAAACCCTTATACCTTAGGTTTGGAGATGAACTTGATGAAGATTGGAGATGGAGACTTTGAAGCTTGAAGAAGAACCTTGAGATCCGGAAAGGGTTTTGAGCCTTAAGTTTAGGAGTGAAAAAGTTTGGCGAAGTGTTTGAGTGAGTATTGGAGAATATTTAGGATGATATGAGGGTGAAATAAGGCTAAGTAAAGGTACTTTTACGTGTGGGAAGGCTTAGTCCCAAGACCCAAATCCTTGGGCCCAAAAAAGAAAAATGACCAAAATAACATTGGGGCGTGTCGCGCCCCAAACACAGATTTAACAGAGGAAATTGAAACTTTGAAATTTCGGACTTTGCTATGTTTTCTCTAAAATTTAGGTTATACCCCTTTCCCTGTCAATTTTACCCCCTGAACATGAATATGAAGATGGGTTTTCGAAATAATGAACTGATTTTTAGATATATGGAAATTACGATGTGGGCACTTTCGAGAAACATTTTTGGGAACTTTTTGGGGTCGTTTCAAACCCGCTTTCTCCAGTCATCCACACCAGGCACACACAACCTATCTTGATACCTAAGGGCACCTTCTCCCTCTTGTGAGAAAACCTCCACCTTCCCAATGCTCACCAAAGAATTCCATTCTAACAAAGACGGATCAAGATCTTGGTTTGCTCTTACCTCATCAACCAAGGAAGATTTTTGAACCATCAACAACCATAATACCACTATTATCCATCTCTTCTAACTTAACCCTCAATCTAGCCAATCGGTGGACCTCCCTAGTCACCCCCTTACTACCACCATCAATATGAACTAGGCTACCTATGGACACCCTACTAAAAGCACCTACCACAATATTAGTCTCACCGGGATGATAATGCACACTCATATTATAATCCTTCAGAAGTTCTAAGAACATTCTTTGTCTCAAGCCAAGATACTTTGTGTGAACACATATTGGAGACTCTTATAATCGATAAACATATCAACATGCACCTCATACAAACAAGGACGTCAAATTTTCGGAGTAATTACCATGGCTGCCAACTCAAGGTCATAGGTAGGATAATATTTCTCATGCATCTCAAATTGTCTAAAATCATAGACTATCACCTTACCATTTTGCACCAACACACAACACAAACCGATCCTGGCGGCATAACAATACACAACAAACCCTTCTAACCCTTCCGGTAGAGACAAGATAGGAGCAGACACAAACATATCCTTCAAGGCTTGGAAACTCTTTTCACACTTAATGGTCCATAAATATTTAGCCTTCTTTTGGGTCAACTTAGTCTTGGGAGAAGCAATAGAAAAGAACCCATTCACAAACCTCCGGTAGTATCCCACTAAGCCCAAGAAACTCCTAATATCTAAGGGAGTCAAAGTCTAGGCCAATTTCTAATCACATCTGTCTTCTGAGGATCCACAATAATATTATCCTCCGACACCGCATGATATAGGAAGGTAACCTCCTTTAACCAAAATTCACTCTTCTCATACTTTGCACACAACTCCTCTTTCCCCAAGATTTGCAACACTACCCCCAAATGGTTCACAAGCTCTAAATACATCAATACTTCATCCTTAGAGTCAACCACAAATATTATAAGGTAGGGATTAACGACCCAATTCATGAGACCTATAGAGATAACCGGTGAATAAGTCAAGCAAAAAGACACCACCCCAAATTAAAAAAATTGGAAAGGACATTCACTAACTCATTAATTACCGAAAACAACTCAATAAAAATAACTTAGCTTCAACATCCCTAACTCTTACATGATGGTAAATGCAACCTTTAGAGATCAATTGTTCCTTAAGACAAGAAACGGACTTACCCCTCCATATCCACCTTACAAGAACTCTCTCAAAGGACGGGTTTATTAGGGAATTGGAATCTAACTCCACGGGCCCTATAAATAAAGGAGCCACAACATCTGTGCAACAAATCTAGCCTACGTATGGCATCAAAATCCACTACATCAAACCCAACACGGCACAAGGCAAGACCTAATGCAACAAAGGAGACACAATATCTGTGCAACTAATCTAGCCTAAGTATGGCATCAAAATCCACCACATCAAACCCAACAAGGCACAAGGCAAGACCTAATGCAATATGAACAAGGAACAATACCTATGAACTTTCTAACACCAATAGGCTCAACAAAATGGTAGACTCCAATCATTCACACAATAACTCGAGGCACACTAGAAGCCCACTAGTAATAAGAAAGAAACGTGAAAGACATAGTGGTACTCGGGCCCATCAATGCAAACACATCAAAGCCAAAGGAAATATCAGCATACCAGTAGCAACATCGGGCACCTCATCCCCTTCTTCTCTCCCTTGAAAAGCATAAAATTTAGTGTGAGATGACCTTAACCTCTACCTTTGGGTTGAGCATGAGGACAACCGCTAACTTTGTGCCCAAAATCTGCCACAACCAAAGCAAGAATTAGATCTCTTCAAACATGGGCTACCATGGCCTTTCTCACCTTTTGGCACCTACCACCCCCTCATCACCTCCTCTACTCTTATTGAGTTTATGAGGGAAATCCCTTACCTTATGACCTATCTCCCCACAATCATCATAAGCATTAGTACCCCTCAAACATAGGCCATCATGGCCTCTACCAGATCTTGGCCACCTTGCATGAGGCACCACAACACCACCACCTATGGAGCTTTGAAACTTACCCCCAAAATGGGCCCTCTTAGCCTCACAACTCCTCCTCTTACCATTTGAAGTCTTGGGGGCACTATCTTGTCAATAAGTTGGGTTGTCAATTTTGCCACCGCTTTGCTCGATACCCATAGAGCATTGTGAACCTCCGCGTTCGATATATCACCATCCTGAGTAGCTTGGGACATATTCTGAAATGCTAAGATTAAATTAAGAAATGAGCCTTGGGGGACTTAACTCAATCATTACAGTCCACATTAAACAAGTACGTATAGTAAAATTCTGCTTAATTGGTATGTAAATCACTACACCTTCAAACCAGAGTTGTTTGAGCTCATCTATCAATTATGTAGATAGATATCAATCAAATTGCTTGGATTATGGGGACCCAGAATAACATAGCTTAAAAATATCAAGGGACTTGTCATATATATTTTAGGAGGAATATTGTATGGAGTAACAAATATGGGCCAGCAAGAGTAAAGTGAGGCAGAATTAGAGAATGATGTGAAACCATCTGATCACAACCCTAATTTGACATTTCTAGGCTCTCTAGCAAAGTGGAGATACACATTATCAAAATGTTTTGATGTTTCTCTATCAGATGGATGAGACAACATACTTCATGGCCTTTTATATTCACGATGTTATCTTATATGTGGGGTATACCTCATTGATGGATTACAAACTCTTCAGTCTAGGAATAAGAGATAAATAATGCATCCCCTTAACTGGAACCTTCTTTCTATCAGGAGTCCTCGACTTATAATTTTTCAAGTCACTATCAGTCTTTTAGTATAATATGCAGCTATTAAGATAGCAACGAATTTCTATCATACGACAATCCTAATTTGGAACCAATGTCTTTGCCTGATAGAATTTCTTGGGTATGGCAAACTCAGGATTAACCAACTCATCCAAAAGATCAACCATTAAGTCTACAGCCGCATGAGGAATATTCCAATCTGATTTAATATTCATTAATCCAATGGTAACAGACAAAGCCAAATGTGGATTCCCTTCACGTAATGGATGACTAGCCTTTTCTAATTGTTGATAAAAGTCTCTTGTTTCTTCAAGAGGAGCTTTATTAAAATTTTGTTCAGGTTCCTTTCCACCTTGAACTCTGAAAGCATTATCAATCATTTCATGAACTTTATAATGTTGAAATGTATCAAATGATTCCTATGATGTTCTTTAATTGGACCATATGGTAAAAGCATATTATATTCATGCACGGGCATTGAATTATAAAATACACTATTTAATCCATCTATTTTTCCGTGATCTACCAATACAAAATATCTAGGTTTAAATCCATTGTGATACAAATGCACCATATTTGTATCTGGACTAAGAATATTTTTGGCACATCTATGCATTGTAAAGACACATAACCAATTCATTAAATATCAAGTGTCAAAGCATGATCAATGAAACTTCTAACACCGTCAATAAATATAGGTTTCAAGCCATCACCACTTTCACAAGACATATGATACATCCACAAATGATGATCCGTGTACAAAAAAATATTCAGCTTTCATTAATTAGTTCAAGTATGTAAAGTACTTAATTTAAAAATCCTAAAGTTCAAGTTAATTCTAAATTCTATGTTCAAGTTAACAAGTGTGTAAAGTTTAAGTTCTTAATCCATTCAATTTCAAAGTTCACTAGTTATAGCTTATTTATATCCTACAATATAATAATTCAAGTTTTCAAAAGTTGAATTTGTGTAAGTTAATTTGCAAACTTTTAAATTTCAAGTATAATTAAAGTTTAACTATTTGATGTTGAGAATTTATACAAATCTGAAGGAATTTCTAACTAATAGTTTATTCTAAAATCTAAATTCAAGTTAAAAAATCCTAAAGTTCAAGTTAACAATTATGTAAAGTTTATGTTTTAGTTCTGTTCAAATTCAAAGTTCACAACATAAAGCTTATTTATATCCTACAATATAAGAATTCAAGTTTTCTAAACTACAAAAGTTGGAATTTTTTAAAGTTAAATTGCAAACTTTCAAATTTCAAGTATAATTAAAGTTAAAGTATCTAATATTGAGAAGTTATACAAATTTGAAGTAATTTCTAAGTAGTTAATTTAAAAAATCCTAAAGTTTAAAAAAGTTTAATTCTAAAATCTAAACTCAAGTTAAAGAGTCCTAAAGTTTAACTTTACAAGTATGTAAAGTTTAAGTTCCAAATTCTATTCTAATTCAAAGTTCACAACTTAAAGTTTATTTATGTCCTACAATATAATAATTCAAGTTTTCTAAAGTTTAGTAGTTAGATTTTCTAGGTTAAATTACAAACTTTTAAGTTTCAAGTACAATTAAAGGTTAAGTATTTAAAGTTGAAAATTTATTCAAATTTGAATTAATTTCTAAGTACTTAATTAAAAATCCTAAAGTTAAACTTCTCAAAATCTAAGTTCAAGTTAGAAAATCCTAAAGTTCAACTATAAAAATATGGAAAGTACAAGTTCTAAATTATATTCAACTAGAAAGTTCACAACTTAAAGTTTATATATATGGACACAAATTAATTCCAACAACTAAACAAAATCAAAGATAAAGTTAAAATTAATTCCAACAACTAAACTAAGTCAAAGTTAAAGTACAAATAATTCCAACAACTAAACCAAATCAACCCTAAATGTTGTCAAAAATATATGGACACAAATAAATCTCGCAAGAAAATCAATTTTGTCATCTATAGGATCAACTAATGTTGTCAATTACGTTAAACAAACCATTATGATCACCAAATTAAGAAAACACTTTATGATCACCGAATTAAAGCTAAGTATCAAGACTAGATGGATATAAATCGATCTTGCAAGAAAATTAATTTTGTCATCTATAGGATCAATTAGTGTTGTCACTTATACTAAAGAAACACATTATGATCACCAAATTAAAAATAAAAGTCATGTCATGACCAAAGTCTAGGGCCTAGACGTGACACACCTGTCATGACCCAAGCCTAGCGCCTAGGCGTGACATGAAGAATGGGAAACCCGAAGGAACCCTAGACAAGCACCTTAACCTATCATTACACATCCTTGGTAGCAGAACCATATAAAAGACATATTGAATAGAATGGGGCATTGGGGCTAAGGGAAAGCTTGCCAAAACAACAACATTACAAGACAAGGAGTCATGTCTCATGTCATAAATACACAACTTGTCCAACAAACATCTCTACATACACAGATAGAACGGCGGCCAAAACAAAGTAAACCGAGATCACTCTCATAGTCAAATAGAACATAAGAAAGTGTCTCAATACATAGATAAGAGGTAAACATAAACCAAGGTCCCCGAAATGGAGCACACACCAACAAGCTTGGAATAGCACCATCTAACCAAGTAGAGGAGGAGGATGATCAACTTGGGCACCGGTTCCTACATGGTGATATCATGTAGGCAAGAGTATGTGTTAGTATGTTTGAATATACAAGTATGTGCAATGCAATGCAACGACAGATAAGTTTCATAATCAACATGCATAACAATAGGCAATAGGCATGATATAGCAATATGACATGTATGATCGATGCATAATAAAACATGCTTTAGTAACCCATGCTCATATAGAATATCATATGTGTAGAAGAGACCAAGCTAAATTTCTAAGGTATTAACCCCTTGGTGGGTTAGTGATATTGCCACCCCATTACTTATGTAGATGAGTACTAACCCTCATCTAGGTTGATGATGATGCCACCCCATCACCCAGGTGGATGAGTACTAACCCGTATCTAGGTTAACAAGTACTAACCCCCATCTAGGTTAGTGATGTTGCCACTCTATCACTTAGGTGGATGAGTACTAACCCTCATCTAGGTTATCTAGGCGCTAGACCCCCCGAATTAGGCATGGTCTATGCAACACTTTATATAGCATTCATCATAGGCTCTAATGTGATACTTCATATAGGACTAATCATATACATAAGTTCATCTCATCATCATAGCATCATTCATATCATATCTCATACTTTAGACCTTCAATTCCTCAAGAAACCCTAGCTGGACACTTTATGAAACACCTTGGTGGTGGGTAATGGGGGTAAAAGACCATGAAATTTAGAGATGCAATCATGCAAGAAAATCTTTAGTAAAATCATCAATCAACTCCTTGCAACACCCCCAAGACGTCGACATCAAAACCCCTCATCAAATCCAACATTAGATCCAAGATTTGGAGCTCAAAACATGCTAAAACAACCATACTTTCATCAACAAAAATCATTGTGTAGTAAATTTCTCAATATATAAGATCCAAATGTAAAATTAACTTTATGTCATGAAGTATTAGTAAAAGGAGACTTAGCTACCATGGGTGAAACAACACAATGGTTCAACAACACATACCTTAGCTTTGGAGAAGTTCTTAGTGAAGGTTGACAATGGAGATGTCACGCCTAAAAGTCTGATTAGGGCGGATTGGCACCCATTACCGATAAGGCTAGGGAGAACCAATATATATCTATATGCTTTGCATACATATTATAAGTAATATCTATGTTTGGCATGCTCCTAAGGAGATAAACGGTATTAACAAGCTAAAAGGAGATGTGTATAGCTAGGCCATTGGGGCCACGGTGTCTAAAGTACGAGACATGACCACACATTAGTTTACACAGTATACAAAGCCTCTAACATGAGAAAGCATCTACATATGTTCATGACAGGCCCCGTCTGAATTAACTGTATAATGCAAACATATAAACTCTAAACACACTCAAAACTCCGGAACAACCTGAAGTTGAGAATAACAGCTAAATATCCTTTACTTCTATTGGGGAGATCTTGAAGCACCTGTACCTGCAGCATGAAATGCAGGTACCCAGAAGGGACTCACTACGAGATAATGTACTGAATATATAGGGCAACAAATACTGTATATGAGATAACAACTCAAATGAAACCATGCACTAGTGTAGAATAAGAGGTCACCTTTAGTTATACTTTGGGATCGAGTACTATATGTTCTTTATATCACTTTACCTTTACTGTATCATCTGTGCACATCATATACTGTAAATGACCAACTGATCAGTGG
>JAOTQR010077479.1:0-10523 GCA_025774065.1 Solanum ossicruentum | reverse complement strand
TAGAGTTGCATGCTTGGGTAGAAGATGGTGGAGTGGAGGTTTTCTCCCAAGGGGGAGATGGTGTCCTTAGGTATCAATGTAGGCTATGTGTCCTTGTGTTAATGGTTGGGTATACTTGAAAGTCTCACCCATGAAGGGTATGGTCTGATTTGGCAAGGAATGGAACTGACCCTAAGGTTTGTGGGTTCTTAGAGAGTTTTGAGGAGTGTTGGTAAGGTTACCCATGACTTGGAATTTCCTATGGATATGAACATGGTTCACCCGGCCTTCCATCTGTCGTTGTTGAGGAAGTGTGTTGGTGACTAAAAGTTCTATAGTACCCTTAGAGATTATGGGTGTTGTAGAGGATAATTTAACCAATGAGGAGGTCCCAGTGGAGATATTAGATAGAGATGTGAAAAGGTTGGGGAAAAAATATTGTAGTGTTCATCAAGATCTTTTGGAAGATTCATCAAGTCAAAAGTGTCACTTGGGGAGCCGGAGTAGATATGAAAAAGCGATATTCATACCTCTTTCATTCTATTCAAGCTTAAGATAGAAAAACTTAGCCCTTCTATGATTTTAAGTCTTCAGATTTGGCTCTCAAGTCATGTTGCATGCATTCATGTTTATAGTAACAAGTTTATGGTGATTAATGACATTCAGGTGAGATATTTGAAAATGATGTTCAAATGCATTTGTTGCATTCGTGTTGGGCTGAAATCTTCATGGTTGAAACTTTTATAATTATTTTTTTGACATTTGGGGACGAATATTTCCAAGGGGGAGATATTGAAATGCCCCCAAAAGGTGCCTTAGAAATGCCCATAATCATAATTTCTATATATCTCAACATTCGTGCTTGATATAAAAAATCTAACTTCATATTTTAAATCGGGGGGAAAATTGAGTAGGAAATAGGTACAACTTGGATTTTAGAAGACCCACAGTGAAAATTAATTTTTGTTAACTTTTCATGGGATAGTATATATCCATGCCATAGCCGTGACGCACCAGGGGCATGATCTAGTGTTCCTTGGTCCTTCGCGAATGGTCCGTATCACGCCTAGTGCATGGACCAGTTCAGTTTTTTCCTTGTTTTTCATTTTCATCCAAGGGCATTAGGGTCATAACCCAATGCCCATTTAAACGAGAAATCTCCCATACTTCGCCATTTTTCAACTCTATATCACTTCAAACCCTCTCAAAACCTCCCCTAGACTTAACCAAATATCTCATTCAAATTCAAGGGTTTCAAGTTTAATTTAAAATCTCAAGAACTCCATTCAAGCTTCAAGTCTCCTTCAAGTCTACATTAAGAAAACCAAAATTTAAGGTATGTGGGTATCATCCATTGGGTCCTTTCAACCATGGAGCCCAAATCTTCCTTTTAATGACAATTTGCATGATTTCATGTTGTATTACTTATAGGTATCAATTACTATGAAATATGAGCATGTAATATGGTGGAGTTTTATCAAATATTATGGGTTATACACGAATATCTATTTTAGGTTTATACTATGAATTAATCTTTGTCAATTGAGACTATACATGATCGAAGCTATCAAATCTATGAGCTATTGTGAAGTTTTGATATGATTTTCATGTTACCCATGTTGGGGTTTACCATGATATTGGTGGGGCTGATTTACATGACCTTGAGATGCATTGATTTCAATATTTCATGATCTATACTCTTGCATTTTGCATGACTTGAACATATGTCCATATGTGCCCACCATGTGTTTGATAAAATGTCTTGACAAGAATTCTCAAGTTTTCCTATGATCTATTACTTGATTTTTACATGTCTTAGTACTTAATGAGTTATTGATTTCTTATGCTAATGTTATGCACTTATGAATTGTGAAGCCTACTAGAAAGGGCTATGAAGTATGTTATATGGCTTACCCTCTAGTACAAGGACAAGTTATGCATAAAGGGGTTATGAACTATGTTGTACACCTTACCCTCATGTACGATTTGATGTTATGCAATATTTTATACTTATTTGAAGGGGTTATGAACTATGTGGTATGCCTCACTCTCATATGTGACTCAATAATATGTAATACATCATGCTTACATGTAGGGGTTATAACCAATATATGCTATCTTTCTACTCTCATGTACTAATCATTATCACATGCTTACATGTAGGAGTTATGACCTATGCTACTTCTCTAGCCTCATGTACTACCTATTACCTATTAGAAGTGGTTATGACCTATGTTATATCCCTCACCCTCTAATATAAGGTTTTTGGATGATCTATTCAGGTCACTTTGTTGTGTTATAAAAGTTATGCAAGTACGATTATTCTTAAGCATGTTTTATCCTTCGCATTGATTACACATGGCATATTAAGCTTATGTTCATTGGTTATGATAATACATCTCGTTATTATGAATTCTAGTTCTTGTTACATTGCATCCAACATACTTAGTACATTCAAATTTACTAAAACATACTTTATCCCTACATGATCTTACCATGTATGGAAAGCTCCTATCGACCATCCTCTACATGGCGAGTTCGGTTCTTGTGAAGAAAGCTAGTTGGTGAGACCTCAATTCCGAGGGTGATATCTATTCTTATTCATGGTTTTTAGAGTCTTGTACTTAAGTTTGTTACCTAATAGATAAGGGTGAGCCCGAAAAATGTCTTGGTCCCCGCTCCATTCTATGTAGAGGTATCGTTGCATTTTATGTCGTGGTTTGTATGTATTCTTGGAGCTTGACTCTTTTTACACTATTATTATTGTGAATGTTTTCGCTTAGTCCCTTCTACCCTTTTTATTTATTTGATTCTTGTGATTCTCTATTTTGCTTTTACAACCAAGGATTTATACATGATATGCTAAGAGGCTTGTTTGGGGACCCCTTGGGTTCCCATTCTCTGTGTCGCATCTAGGCACTAGGCTTGGGTCGTGACATAAAATTAGTTTTGAACTAATATAGGATTAATGTGGTTTAGTTGTTGGAATACGTTCAATTGTAGTTTGATTAATGTTTATTTTGATTTATTTTTTAAAATGATGTTATTTAATTAATGAGTTTAGTTTAATGCTTGTCACAACCCAATCCTAGGGTCTCGACATGACATGGCGAATGGGAACCTGAAGGGACCCCAAACAAGCCTCTTAGAATATCAAATACGCATCCTTGGTTGTAGAAGCAGTGTAAACAAGATTCAATGTGACAATAGTAAAAAGGTAAGTGGGACTAAGGGAAATCTTTCGTATTAACATAATCATAGGAAGAGTCAAGTTCAAACATAGACAACCATAATATCCTACAACACTTCTACATTGAATGGAGCGAGGGCCAAGACACTTCCGGGGCTCACCATCAAATGATATGGATCCAAAAGTTTTAAACAAGTCTTAGCATAGCATGAATGAAAGATAGATATTACCCTTGTAGTTAAGGACTCACCAAAAGCTTTCTTCAAATAAACCGAACTAGCCACGTGGAGGAGGATGGTCAATAAGAGCTCCGGTACCTACATTGTGATATCATTTTGGCCTAGAGTATGTGTTAGTACATGGAATGTACCAAGTATGTGGGGCACAATGCAACAAGAACATAAGCCATAATAATTAAGATACATATTCATAATCAATGGATACAAGCCCAGTATGACATGTATGATCAATGGTTGTATTGAAACATACATGTAAATATTCATCTTGCATAATATAACATACTTATGTGGCAGGAGACCTTAACTAACATATAAGACCAAGTGATCCACTACTTGGAATCCCGATGCATAACACCCGACCAGAGAAGGTATGGTCTACATGCCAAGGTAAACCTAGATGGATCTACTAGTAAGTCCTTTAGGAAATTAATATAATCCTATGGTGTCATATAGTTTAGAGACAGAGACTTTATATAAGGACCCTTTGAGTCGAGCCCCCACCTTAAGCCTCAATTGGTGCTAAGTCAAATCCCACAGAATACTTGAAATAATCATAAGTTTAATCATGACTTGCATAACATGTAAAAGAGATGATAAGATGGCATGAGTAGCTCATCACATACTTGACCTTTACATGGTCTTATACCTTATACTATAGGGTAGAAAAGAATACTTGGACTTGACCCTTCTAGTAGGTATTGCATTTCACCTGAGTGTAAAAACTTGTAACATGCTTGACCCCTACTAGTGAGCTCAACATGAACATATGGGTAAAACAGTAACCATGGTTGACCCCTCAAACAAACATACTTTGGTGACAAGAGTGTAGAATTATATAATAAGGCTCAACTTGTCGCTTGTAAATCATAGAAACATTTCATGAGTTTAACACACGCTTGGGAGCCCGTAATTATTATGAAAAACACTTGACTTGCAAATCATGCAATAGCCTTTCAACAACACAAGAGTCCTCTTCATGTAAATTTAGTCAAACATGGTGGGTACATGTACATTTGCTCAAAATCATGCAATTCAAGAGTACAAAACAAGAATGAGTAAAATGAATTCATTTTGAAGTCACTTAAACCAACCCACCAACACTATAGTAAAACCCTTAGCTTTTGAGCATCATGAAATCCACCTCAAAAGTTCACAATATTTCATAGTTCTCATACCTCATATCATTCATAGTCTAAATAGACATAAATCAACTCATGGAATAAGCTTAAAATAGATATTCACACATAATTAATTAATGCTTGATAAAATACAACATAATTCATACTTATAATGTATAATAATAGATATCCATAAAGAATACAACTTGAAATGATGAAAGTTTCAACAAAATAGAGGGTTGGGCTGCATGGGTGAAAGGATCCATGGATGAAGACCTACATATGTAAACTTGAGATTTCCTTGAAGACAACTTGAGAAAACTTGAGATAACTTGGGGCTTGGATTGGGTCATTGAAATCAAAAGATTGCTCTTGAGATTCTTGGAATTGAACGGAGGATTAGGTAATGATTTTAGAGGGTTTCTTGATAGTTTGAAGTTGAAAAATGCCTAAGAATAGTGGTGTTCATGTTTAAATGTGTAATTGATTATTACATAAATGCCCTTGAATGAAATAGGAAGAACAAAAGAAAAATTGCACTGAGCCGCACCCTGGGTGCAATGCGACTCCATTGCGAATGGCCACTATTTCAACTCGCCGTTGCGAAAATTAATTTTTTCTACGAAGCTGCTAAAAATCGAGGGCCACCCTTTTCCTATGCAATTTTTCCCCGTGAACAAGAATATGTAGTTAGATTTTCTAAATCATATACGAATTTTGAGATATGCAATAAATTCAATATTGGGCATTTCTGAAGTACATGAGGGGTGTTACAAAAATATTTTTAAAATAATGTGATTTTGTTGTTTGAATTAGTTTGTAGCAGAGTGTAATTATTTCTTGTAACAGACTTAGGTTTAGTTGTTAGAATTAGTTTGGAACTAGTTTAACATTAATGTAGTTTAGATGTTCAAAAGAGTTCAAATGTAGATTGATTAACCTTTAATTTTATTTATTTTTTAAAATGATGTGATTTAGTTAGTGGGTTTAGTTTGAAACTAGTTAAGAGTTAATGTGATTTAGTTGTTAGAATTAGCCTGTGACAAAGTATAGTTGTTGTCTTCTAATAGAGTTTGATTTAGTTGTTATAATTAATTTGGAATTAATTTAGTGTTAATGTGGTTTAGTTGTTGAAATATGTTCAAATGTGGTTTGATTATTGTTTAGTGTGATTTACTTTTCAAAATGATGTGATTTAGTTAGTGTATTTAGTTCAAAACTAGTATAGTGTTAATGTGATTTAGTTTTTGGAATTAGACTGTAAAAAATTGTAGTTGGTGTATTGTAATAGACTTCGATTTAGTTGTTAGAATTAGTTTGGAACTAATTCGGTGTTAATATTCTTTAGTTATTGAAATAAGTTCAAAATGTAGTTTGATTTATGTTTCTAAAATAATGAAATTTAGTTAGTGGACTTAGTTAGCTTAAAATGAGTCTACAGTTAATATTTTCATGCCTTGAGCCTACACCCAGGATTTAGCGGGCACATAAAAACCATTTTTGGTCTTAAGCAAATCACTTGGGCTAGCTAACTTACTCACTGTAAGACAATAACACATAATGAGTTAGAATAGGCTCAATATTTGTAAACTAAGACATACAATAATAATGTATAAATCTTTGTTCAAGACTTTCAAACAACTTCAAGGGAACAAAATGAACAATATCTTTCTAGTCTATGAATCCTTTAAAGTACTGACTTTGAACTAACTACCGGGGTAGGCCCATGGCTATATCAAATGAAATAAATACAAAAGAAATAAAGACTCCCGGCCTCCTTTGAATGCAAAAAAGCCTCACCGATTGTTGATAGTGATTACCTTGCCAATTGTTGATAGTGGTTACTTTACTAAATATCTGCTATCATAAGTACCTGACTTTGCATTGTAAAATAAAGAAACACCAAATGACACCAGCACATGGAATGTAAAATATGTAAGATGGTCAAAACATGTAAAGACATGATACTCAACTTTAGAACTTAACTCTGAGATATCTTAGTTGATAAAAGCATGTCATGCAAGTAAAAATATGCTTTAAATGTGCTTAAAAATCAAACTCATATTATAGAGGAAATACTTGTTTGAGTGCATTAATGAGCATAACTTAATGTTTGAAAGACATAATAGTTGAAATGTTCAGCTCTAAAAAATAGCTCAACTCAGCTGAAATATGCAACATAATAAAATGAAACACTTTAATAATGAAATAATATAGCTCAGAATATAAAATAATAAGCTTCACTTGGGGAGTTTCTCTAACTGACAAACCAGCACTATGAGCCTCGTGATGATACAACGTGTTTCCCATGTTGCCAGAGCCATCTCATAATTTTCCAGGGTAATGGATGAAGTACTAGAGTAGTGGATATATCCTAAAACTTAACCATCTCAGTGGCAAATGAGGAGTTGTACTCTTGGTATAATCAGATCCTACGTTGGCTACATAGTTTATAGATAGAGTTATTATTATTCTTATACATATTGGTGTTCAATACTACTTCCAAAAGTATGAGTTATATGCTTATACTTAAAGAATATATTTGCTCACAGTATTACTTTTCTTCTCTTTGACTATTAGCCCAACTTAGTATTATTGTAATGTTTCTCAACAGTCTAAGATCATAGGTTTCATGTGTTACCGTTCATAAAATAACTATGCTATTACTTTTCTTCAGTTTACAGAAAGACTTAGAAATTCATAGATTTTTGTAATAACTTTAGCGTTTAACTTATTTAGCAATTAAAGTAGTATCTCAACTTAGGACCTCAAGACAGTACAAAATTTTAGTAATATCATGCTTTTCTTCAAAAAAAGTAACATAACCAAGAACATTTACCCATAATGAAGAGATCTTATTCAACTAATATTTGGATATTTGAAGAAACTAGTAGATACATGATTGTAAGATAATGCAATAACAATTTTGTAAGCGTTACATACCTGGAAGAACTAGATATTAAAATTTTGAAAACTCCGCTAGCTTCTTTTGAAACCTTAGCTTTTCTCCTATTGAAAACTTGTTCTAAGTTTGGAGAATATTTTGAGCATAGTGTTAAATAATAGCATTTGGGACTTAACTAGGTAAAAAATTGTCAAGTTTAGGCTTAGAAAGGGTGAGGAAGGATGAAAATAGCTTTTCTTAAAAGCACTATTCAAGTCACCTATAGGACTATCTATGGTCAATAGAATTTTATAGAACTTTAAAAGTCCATTCGTAAAAACAAGGGCGGATTTTGGGGTCGTGGAACTCATTTAATGGGTCAAACTATGAACTGTAGAATCCTATACAACCCATAGTTGGATTAGTGGAGTTTAGGACCCAAAATTTGAATTATAGGAGCTAATTCATTAGATGGTAGTATGGGTCCCTAGTCCAATCTATAGCCCTTAGGCCAGGGTCATAGGTCCTGCCTTCAGAAAAATTTGCTCTGGCAATATGTAGTAAAACAATCATAACCTTTTTCTTTGAACTCCAATTGAGGCAACACTGGTGGCATTGGAAAGATAATTCAAATATATTTAAGTTTATCGTGATTTGTAGGCTGTATAGCATATTGTTTTTGGGTGTCTTCCTATTGTTGGTAGGTTTCTGGTTATTTACTGTTTTAACTGTATACTCTCTACATTGTCTACTATTTACTTGTATTTATCTGGTTTTGAAGCTTAGATAGTTTTTCTTGTTTTTAGTTACTGGCGTCGGGACCTCATGGTGGACTAGGGTCATGTCATCGGTCGGGGTTTGGCGTTAGGGGTAGGGGTGGTAAGGGAGACACGGGGTCATTCAGGTTAAGGGTCGAATCATGAAATATAGGATCACTTATAGGGAAATCCATAGAGCTAGTAAAGTGTCTTAAGAGGAGACATAATAATATAGCATGTGTCTAGGAGACCACATAGGTAGGCACCAAGGCTCGGGATGTGGATGGGTTTAAGCTGTGGTACTCGGGTGGTTCTAGGAATAGTAATTGCATGGGTATCTTAGTAGATGAGGGTCTAATGGAGTATGTGGTTGAGGTTAGGAGGGTTAATGATAGGATGATGTTTATCAAACACGTGGTTGGTAGACATGTGGTAAACGTAGTTAGTGCTTATGCGCCTGAAGTAGGCTTCGATGAGGATGTCAAAAGGCTCTTTTGGGAGGATCTGGATGAGGTTGTGCGAGGCATACCGGAGACGGAAAAAATTTTCATTGGGGGTGACTTTAATGGGCATATTGTGCCAACTACTAGCGGGTTTAAAGGTGTTTATGGAGGCTTTGGTTTTGGGGAGAGGAATGGAAGTGGAACATCTCTCTTAGAATTTGCCAAAGCCTTTTAGTTAGTGATTGCAAACTCGTGTTTCCCAAAGAGGGGAAACCACTTAATTACCTTCCGTAGTACGGTAGCAAAGACTCAGATTGACTACCTACTTCTCCGAGAGTGCGATAGAAGCTTATGTAAGAATTGCAAGGTTATTTCGAGTGAGAATGTTTCCACTCAACATAGGCTTTTAGTGATGGATGTGGAGATCAAGAGAGCAAAGAAGAAGCAGGTTATGTATGCCCAACCTAGGATTAGATGGGGAGGCCTTACTCCTGCCCTTTCCCATGAGATGGAAGAAAAGTTGAGAAACTTAGAGGCGAGGAGTAGTGAAGGTACTATGAAAAGTATGTGGGACACGACTGTTGGTTATATAAGAAAGGTAGCTACCGAGGTATTAGGGGTTTCGAGAGGGATCCTTGGTGGTCTTCAAGGCGATTGGTGGTGGAATACTGAAGTCCAGGGTAAAGTGAAAGATAAGAAGGTCGCTTACACAGATTGGTTGGACTGTAGGGATGAAGATGAAAAGCAAAAGCCTAAGGTAATATATAAGATGGACAAGTCAGAAGCAAAGATGGAGGTGACGATTGCTAAGTCTGCAGCGTTTGGGCCCCTTTATGAAGAGTCAAGTGATAAAGGCGGGGAAAAGAGATTGTATAGGCTCGTTAAAGTAAGAGAAAGGAAAGCTCATGACTTGGACCAAGTGAAGTGCATCAAGGATGAGGAGGGTGAGGTGTTAATGGATGACACTTCAATTAAATTAAGGTGGCAAGCTTACTTCCATAAACTCTTAAATGGAAAACGACATAGGGATATTGAGTTGGGTGAGTTGGCAAACTCCAAAAATCATCATGATTTTTGGTATTGTAGGTGGTTCAGAGTTGGGGAGGTAAGATGGACTATTAGTAGGATGAAGAGGGGGAGGGCAATCGGGCCCGACGAGATTCTGGTGGACTTCTGGAACAACATGGTCAAGGATGTCATTGAGTGGTTGACTAGACTGTTCAATGCTATTATGATGACGACCAAGATATCTGATGAATGAAGGAGGAGTACAATGGTTCCATTGTACAAGAATAAGGGAGATATTCAAAGCTATAACAATTATAGGGGTATCAAGTTGTTAAGTCACACTATGAAGTTCTGGGAGAGAGTGGTGGAGATTAGGGTGCGAAGAGTAGTATCTATCTCAGAGAATCAGTTTGGATTCATGCCAGGGCGGTTGACTATTGAAGCAATGCATCTTGTCCGGAGGTTGGTAGAGAAATATAGGGAAAGAAAGAATAATCTTCATATGGTGTTCATAGATCTCGAGAAGGCATATAACAAAGTCCCAAGGGATGTCTTATGGAGGTTTCTAGAGGTGAAAGGTGTTCCAGTGGCATATATTAGGGTGATTAAGGACATGTATGATGGAGCCACAACTCAGGTAAGAACAGTGGGAGGAGATGGGACTTCACCAAGGATCTGTGTTGAGCCCTTTCTTGTTTTCCTTGGTGATAGATAAACTGACATGATCTATTCAGGAGGACGTACCATGGTGTATGCTTTTTGCAGATGACATAGTACTGATTGATGAGACTCGTGCTAGAGTTAATGATAGGTTAGAGGCCGGGAGGCACGCCTTGGAGTCCAAAGGATTCAAATTGAGCAAGACCAAAACTGAATACCTGGAGTGCAAATTCAGTGTTGAGAG
>JAOTQR010077478.1:0-44936 GCA_025774065.1 Solanum ossicruentum | reverse complement strand
CCCCAACGGCCTAGTCATATGCATTCCCTTTTGGCTTATTATCACTGTTTATCTATTTTAAGGCATGCTAAGGGTACGAACCCCATGTGATAAGTATAGTAAGCATATAGTACAGGTTGGTTCTCCCGGGCCTTATCGGCAACGGGTGCCAGTCCACCATAACGGGACTTGGGGTGTGACATTAATCATACATGCCATATTGTTGTATGATGTCTACTGCCTATTGTTGTGCATTTTGATTATGATTCCTATCTCTTGTTTCATTGCATCTTACATACTTAGTACATTCAAATGTACTAACGCATACTCTTGCCTACATGATATGACCATGAGAGAACCGGAGCCGAAGTTTATCATCCTCCTCCATGTGGCTAATTCAGTATCATTCAAGCTAGTTGTTGAGTCCTCCATTATGGGGATGTTGGTATATGTTTCTTTTTTTATGTATTGTGACATTCTTCTTTATTGATATTATGACTGTGAGGGTGAACCCAGTTGCATTGCTTTGCCCCCCGCTCTTACCTATGTAGTAGAGGTATGGTTGGACATGTAATGTGTCTATGATATGAGCCTTAACTCTTCTATCTATTGATTATGATATTATGAAAGCTTTTCCCTTAGTCTGATTGCCCCTATTTCTACTCTTTTATGTCATTTACTTGCTTTCGTGACTAATGATGTGTAATGATAAGTTAAGAGGCTTGTTTGGGGACCCTTCGGGCTCCATATTCGCCATGTCATGTCTAGTCCCTATTTTGGGTCGTGACATTGGTCTCTTCTCCCTTTTGGACCCACATTTGCACCTTGGCCTTATGGACGACCATCTCTACCCTTGTTGCGATTACGAGGACAATATTTCACCACAACCATAGCAAGCATTAGTGTCCTTCGCACATGGGATATTATGGACTCTACCACATCTTGGACACATAGTATTAGACACCACACCACCACCTTGGACCCTTGGGTTGTAATTAGCAAACCTTCTATTAGGAGCATTAGAAGACCTTGGTACTGATGAAACTGGCCACCCTTGGAACTCTGGAATCTACTTTCAAAACGGGCCCTCTTGGCCTCACCACTTCTCCTTTTTCTAAGCTTTTCCCCGTCCAATTATTTGGTAGAAGTCATGAGGCAGGACAAATCTATATCACTTACCAACATGGAGGTTCGGCATTCTTTATTGACCAAGTCGGACACACCCGACACACACCTGTTCATCCTAGACCTCGGCTAGGCCACAAATTGTGGAGTATACTTTGAGAGTTGGTTGAACTTAAAGGCATACTCACTCACACTCTTGGACCCTTACTTGAGGTTCATAAATTCCATCATTTTGGCCTCCTTTAGCTCTATCGGAATGAAGCAGTTCAGAAATGCTGCCTTGAAGTCTTCCCAAAGGATGGCATTATCATTCCCCTTCTCCACCTTCTATTAGGTGAACCAAATTTGAGCCATCCCCTTGAGTTGGTAGGCTGCCAAGTCCGCTTTCTCCTCTTTTCTGTCCCCCATAATTGACAACACTTATATAATTCATTAATAAATTATTGAGGATCCTCGTCACTCTAGACCCATGGAACTCCGGTGGCTTCATTCTAGTAAAGTCTCTCACCCTTGAGGCCGGAGTGGAAGCATAAGGAGCTTGGGCCCTTTGCTTGATTTGGTTGGCCATAGCATGAGCCAACATGGTAATAGCATCCTAGAACTCTTCATGGGCCACTCCCCTATCTTGAGGAGCAGGAGGAGCCATTTATTCCTCAGGTATACAGGCTCTTTTTACTCTTGAGTTTAGCATAATCTTGAATAGAAAAGAACATTCATTCAAGGAAGACCTTACTTTAACCGCTATAGCGTGATATAGATCATGAAGAAGGGAAACATATCTTAAAATGCCTCATAGCCTCTTACTCATAGTTGTGGTGCACCTCACAACCATGAATAAGACTCTAATCGACATGGTATGCTAGATTCCCAAGGACCATTAATTACCTAGTGCTCTAATACCAAGTTTGTCACGACCCAATCCTAGGTCCTAGACATGACATGGCAAATAGGAATCCCGAAGGGATCCTAAACAAGCCTCTTAGCATAATATACACACATCCTTGGTCGCAAAAGCAAACTCAACAACAAGAAGAGATAATAAATAGGGACAGCAGGACTAAGGGAAGTCTTTGAAAGTATAAAACATAGAAGATTTAAAGCTCAAAACATAGTTTCATCATTTGTTCCAACAACACCTCTTAACATAGATTTGAGCGGGGCTCAAGGGACTTTTTGGGCTCACCCTCATAGTAAAAAGTTCAATATAAAGAGAAAACAACTGACAAGAGTAAGATAACCAATGTCCCCGAACTTGAGGACTCACCAAAGCTCTTCTTTCAAATGCCAAGGCTAGCCACGTGGAGGATGACCAAGAGGTGCTCCAGTTCCTAAATGGTAACATCATATAGTTCTAGAGTACGTGTTAGTTCTTTTGAATGTACTAGGTATGTAGGATGTAATGCAACAAGACATAGGCAAAATAGTAAAATTGAATAATTATAAGCAAGGAATAAGTATCATAATGACATGACATGCATGATCAATGCTTGAAATAAAACATGCTTGTAGAATATTCAACTTGATAATATAGATTACATGTGTAGGAAGAGACCATCGACATAGACCACGCAAACTAGTTCTTGGAACCCAAGGCATAGCACCCCCTTGGAATGTGATTGAGGTATCTACCCTCAATTCATAGATGGGCATAACATCCCCCATCAAAGTGGGCAAGGTATATACCCCTCAACATGGTAGATGGGCATAGGACCCTCCCATCAAAGTGGTCAAGGTATACACTCCTCAACATGGTAGATAGGCATAGCAGCCCCTCATCAAAGTGGCCAAGGTATATACCCCTCAACATGGTAGATGGGCATAACACCCCCTATCAAAGTGGTTGAGGCATATCACCCCCTCAACAAGGTGTAGACAACTTCTAAAACAATATATACTTTTATGAATTCAATACATACATACAATACCTTTATAATCATAGCATCACAAAACTCATTGCCATGCAATAGACCATCAACAACTCAAGAATTCTTAACAAGACATTTTATCAAACACTTTGTAGGTGTTTAATGATAATTCCAAATCATGCAATTCAAGAGTAAAATTATATAGGAGAACTCAATGTGAATCAACCCACCAACCCTTGGTAACACCCTCATGCGAGATACATTGAAACCCCAATCTAGTTTATAATCAAATAGCATAATAAGAGCTACCCATAGATAATCCAACTTGAAAGCATGCAATTTACATAAAAAGGATGGTTGGGGACCATGGGTGAAAGAACCTAATGGTTGAAATCCACATTCCATAAATTTGGGGATTCCTTTGATATATATTTGAATGAGAACTTGAAGCTTGAATGAAGTTCTTGAGATCCTAAAATGAGTTTGGGACACTTTAATTAGATGAAATATTTGGCTAAGTGTTAGAGAGGGATTTGGGAGTGTCTTGAGCGATATAGAGTTAAAAAATGATTGAGTATGGGTATTTCATACATAGGAGGTCATGGGCCCTAGACCCCAAGGCCTTAGCTGGAACTAAAAATCTAGGAACAAAATAACACCGATCCACGCACCTGGGCGTTGCGGCTAAGAAATGGATCAACACTGGATAAGAAATTTTTTGAAAAATTAGTTTTTACTATGGTTGCTCCAAACTCAAGGTTATACCCATTTCCCACTCAATTTTTCCCCTTGATCATGAATATGAAGTCAGATTTTTGATATCACACACAGATTTTGAGATATATGGAAATTATGATTATGGGCATTTTCGAGAAACATTTTCTAGCATTTGTTTAGGTCATTTAAGGTCAAAATTGGATGTCGAAGCATGTATCAACCATTTTTCTTCATTTTGTATATTGTTTAGTTGTTGCTAACTTTAGACCCCACCTAGTGTCATAATCCCAATCTAGGTAGTGATGAATTGGAAAAAGGAATGGTTAACAGAATTTGATGATGTGTTCTTATCTAATCAGCTGATCCCGATGAAGGAGAGGTTGTTTGGGACAATGGGTAAAGGTTAGTTTGGCACTCTATGGAGACTGACCAAGTCCCATCGTGAAATTTGACCTTCAGCTTTAGAAGAAAGATGGAAGAACCTAAATTATCGTCCTGCATGCAATGTTCTAATTGAGAGTTGTCTTATCCGAGTATATTATGTTAGTGAATCATGGGGAATACAATTACCCAAGGTGCTCTCAATTTGATTATCTCTCTGTTTTATTAGTTTAGTTTAATTCTCTACCTATCAGTGCCACCCCCTTTTTTAGAGAATCAAGTAGTTGATGTTTGAATTGGTTACTGGTGAACCAAGTTGCAAAAGTACAGTATTTCCTTTTGGGTTTGAGCCTAACCTTGGTTAGGTTTTTTACTTCGACGATTGATCTAACCTTGAAATAGAGGTGTATCTTGAGCGTTCATCAAGAAAAATGGTGTCATTGCTAGGGAATACGGTGATGCTTTGATTTGGTTTCACTAGTAATATAATTCAAGTGTTAAATTCTTAGTTCTCTTGTATCTTACTTTTGTTTTTGTTGGTTTAGTTTTTTTGCAAGGTATGCTAGGTTTGTATGCCCAATATAAGGAGTCAAGGCATTCCCTTATATCCAATTGATTTAGAGATCCAACATGTTGCAAGGAGAATGGCTCAAGCGAATGCTAATATCATGGTGAATGAAGCTACATATTAGAATGATGATTTTGAGGATAGGGATGACAATCCACCACCATTGGAGGATAGGCCACAACCTAGGGATTTCAATGAGAATCAATACAGATTGAATCCTATATCCATAGACGTTACTGGAACTATAGTGTTGCTACGATTACCGGCTGACACTAAGTTCACGATGTCAAGTGGATTGCTCTAAATGTTTTAGAATTGTGGTTTGTTCATGGGTATAACTTCTAAGGATCCTCATAGCCATTTGCATAATGTAGCTTTTGTGTGCAAAAGCATGATGGGGACACAAAATCTTTCCATAGATGTTATTGGGTTGTTTATGTTCCCTCGCTCTCTTACTGGTAATGCGTGGTATGGCTATTGGAACTCCCTCAAAGCTCAATCACTAGCTGGGAAGATTTACAGAAAGACTTTTTGGAAAGTACATCTTGAGGTCAAAGAAGCTCAAACTAAAAGAACATATCAATATTTTTGAGCAATTGCCGGGTGATTCATTCAGTACAATGTTGGTGAGATTGACAAAGTGTTTGAAAAGTGTCCTAGACCATAAAATTATTGATGGTGCCCTCGATAAAAATAGTGAAGCTTTTACAGGTACTATAATAGGGGGGTTATGTTCTTGGATCAACCATTCACAAGGATCGTCGAGAGAATGGAGCAAGTGGTCAAAAGCTATAGACCATGGAGGCAAATAGAGAGAGATTCTACAAAAAGCTCATATGTGGTGAATGCTGTTCAGAGCAAGCTAAGATCAATGAGGAGATCATGCAATAACTTGGTCAACTCCGTACGAGTATGGACTTGGTTGCTAAGCAAAATCATGAAAGAGTGCATGGATAGTCCACCAACTTCCTAGAGTGCCCATAAATGAAGAACATTATTGTGATGAGGATGTTTGTTTTGTTAATGATCAAGCGGTGAGTTTTTGAAACAACGCCCAAGGATCCAATACAGACTATTGGCTTTAAGATTCAAGAAACCAAGGTCATACTTATAATCGAGAAGGTGTTTATAGAGATAATCATGGTGGCTATTTTGAATGAATAGGGTGCCAGAAGCTTTGTGGGGAAGAGGATATGGTTTTCAGAATGGTCCGTTTGTGGCGCCCCACAATCGTGATGCCGGGGCAAGTAATTCAAGGATTAAATAGATATTTGACCGATTGATGAAAAAGGCAAAAACCCAAGATGAGACTTTAATTGGAATGAAATCCAATATCTCTAGCATACATCAAATGATGGAGTCTCATTCGGTGGCCATCAAGCAACTCGAGCAATCATTCGGCCAAGTGTCTACTCAATTAAATCAATATCAAAAAGGTACATTGCTGAGCAATATGGTTCAAAACCTGAAGAATGATGGCATTATATGGAAGTCATGACTAGGGGAGGTAAGAGTACAATTAATCCTCGAATGCTGAGAAGCGTGGATGATGTGCGTGAAGAGACAATTTAGGAGAAGGTTGAGAATGAAGGAGAAGAAAGCAACAAAGATGGGGTGAGCGGTGAAAGGCCAAGGAGCCAGAAAAGAGTAAGATCATCCCAAGGTCTTCTCCGTCCTCTCCCCAAAAACTCAAACAAAAGGAGGAGGATGGTAAATTCAAACATTTCTTCTCCATGTTAAAGCAATTGGCCAACAACTTTTCCCTTATCGAAGCATTGGAGAAAATGTATGGGTATTCTAAATACATGAAGGATTTGGTGACTAAGAAGCACAGGGTAAACCAAGAGCTCCAACACTGTAGTTCCAATACCAATAAGTCCTTGGTACAAAAAAGGAAGACCCCGATGCGTTCACCATCCCTTGTACCATCAATGATGTAGTGTTTGTAAAAGCATTGTGTGATCTAGGGTCAAGTATTAATTTGATGTCTCTTGTGGTGTTTAACAAAGCTTGTTTTGGGTTCTCCTAGTCCTATAAGAATGAGATTATTAATGACAGATAGAACAATCAAGAAACCGAAGGGAATAATGTTTGATATGTTGGTGAAAGTTGACAAATTTATATTCCCAGAAGATTTTGTAATTCTTGATTGTGAAGTTAATTTTCAGGTCCCTATTATCTTAAGAACACCATTTTTGTCCACAGGGAGAGCCTTGGTGGATATGAATTCTAGTCAACTCAGATTTAGGATGAATGATGAAGAAGTGATTTTTTGACATCCGCCAATCTATGAAGCATCCGGATGAACTGAAAAGTGAAGTTTGGGTTGTTGAGCAATTCTAAGTACTCGTGATGGTTAAGTCATACCATGACATTAGATCAAGCATTACTTGGGAGGCAACCTAAGTATTTTCATGTTTTAGATTGATTGTGAGTTTCTTTTTAGTTTTTGAATTTTAAGTTGATTGATGTGTGTGGTTTGATTGTTATTTTTGGATATTGGTTTGTCTGTATTTTAGATAATGGTGTGTTTTTTGAAGAATGTATAGGTGTTAGACAAGAATTGCAGATTTGCTATGTTTTGCATCTGAAGCAGTCTCTATGATCAGGATTACGAATCGTATTGCACTTTACGACTCGTAGCCCTGCCTCATAGAGAGTTATAGTGAGCAGGATTAAAAGTGCACTCAATCTATGAGCCAATTTTATGACTCATTGACAAAACTATGAGTCATTAATGGGGTTTGTACAACCTAGGTAAGTTTTCAATTTTTTCTAAGTGTTGGGTAGTCTATAAGACCAGGACCTAGATACTACTCGTAGTCGAGGTTTCGTAGACCCGACTAAGTAATTTTTTAAAGAGTAACCCAGTAAGGTATAAATAGGGGTCAAAATTATTTTGACTTAAATTTTAACCCTAATTAGCAAAAAATTACCCCATTCTTTTTCCCAACCCTTTTCTAACTATTTTTCCAGTGGTGTCGTCACATTTCCGCTGGCCATAGTCAGGCTACTAGGGTTCCTACAACATTATTTCCTTTTTGCTTTCAGTTCAACTATTTATTTGGTAAGTTCCTTGGTTTGTTTTTAACTTCAAAAATTGACCTTACTTCGAAAGGTTTGAAGGATAAATGAAATTGCAATGGTGCCAAGGCATGTGATTCTTGTTCAAGTTGAGATTGTGAGGGAGAATCTGTGGTTACTATCAGTTAAATTGATTGTTGGCCCTAAGTTGAAGGCTTTGTCTATGTTAGTGTAATTGGATGATTATGCTATCATATTCCTTTTAATCAAATGGTTGACATTAGGTTATGAATAACAATTGGTTTCTAGTGTAATAAGGGAATGATAGATTGGTGAGTTACTATGAGGTGATTGGAATAATGAGTTGATTATTTCTTGTTGTGCTTGTTGAGCTAGTACCAAATTGATTTTGAATGTGTTTGAGTGATCATTATGTGTAATTTGGCAGTGGGGATATGGGTACATGTTTGAATGAGTTGGGGAATATTGACTTGTTTGAGTGTAGATTGCTATATCCTTGTTAATGGGGTAGATTTTTGTTTGAAATCATATTCCGGGTATAGGTGACTTGTGCTTCGCATATGAATGTCATGCACTTGCTTTGATGCTGCTAGATTAGTGTTTAAATTGTTCATAGGGTCTATGTGGTGGGTCAATATATTTCAAGTGCCTACTGCTCCCTGTTGCGGGAGTCTTTTATGACTCATAGATGAGACTACGAGTTGTAATTGCCTCTCATAGGAAGTGATAGTGACTTAAAATTTCTTAGCACTTACCATATGAGACTCACCTCTGGGTCGTTGAACCCTCTATGACCTACAAATTGGTCTCGTAAACTCATGATTGTTTGAATTTTTCTCCCTAGAACCTTATTCGAGACCAATTTATGACCCATAACTATTGTTATGAGTTGTAACTATGTTTCATCTCTTCTTCCAGTGTTCATCATTATTGTGCACCTATGGATTAGGTAACCATGTTACGACTTGTAGACCTGACTATGACTCGTAACTAGCTCCTATGTCATCCACCAGCAGCTGATCCATGTAACCTTTCTTGTTTTCTTTTGTTTTTGTTTGTTCGATGTTTAGGGTTATTTTTGTACTTATATGATAGTTTTTTAAATATCATGGCCCTTAACAGTAAATTTGCAACAATTAAAGGCTTCAAGAGGTAGCTTGTTTACGAACCAACTGATACTAAGCACTCAGATGACAATCAGACGCAGTTCAGTGGGTCAGTTAAGGCTCTTAATGTTCGTCCAGATCCTGAGGCCGATTAAACGCCCCAAAATATGCTTCCAAATATCTCAAAATCCGTGCATGATATCAAAAATCTGACTTCATATTCTTGATCAAGGGGAAAAAGTGAGTGGTAAATGGATTTAACCCAGATTTTAGAGGACTCGTAGTGAGAATTGATTTTCACTAATTTTTCAGAAAAAGAAGCGGTGTGTGACGACTCTGCATCCCGAACCCATTGCAAAGTAGCGTTAGTTTTTTCTTAATTTTTTTTTGGCCTAAAGGAATAAGGGTCATGGCCCCATGCTCATTTACAAGTGAAATATCCCATACTTAGCCATTTTTTAACTTTATATCACTCCAAAACCCTCTCTAAAGCCTCTCCAACACTTTATCAAAATTCTCAGTCAAATTTAAAGGATTTCAAACCTAACTTTGGTACTCAAGGATTCTTCAAGCTCCAAGTTCTCTTCAAGCTCATCTTAAGAATACCCAAGTTTTAGGTATGTGGGTTTCATCCATTGGGTCCTTTTACCCATGTAGCCCAACCTTAATTTTTATGAAAATTACATGTTTTCAAGTTGTATCATCTATGGGTATCTCTTGTGATGGATTTTAGTTATAAATTATGTTAGATTTTATGAAATGATGATTGAATATGCATGTCTATCTATTTCAAGCTTGTACTATGAATTGGTTTTGTCTATTGAGGCTATTCTTGTTTTGAGCCATGAAACTATGACCTATTATGAGATTTGATAATGGATTTCAAGGTATCTTCCATGAGGGTTTTACTATATATTGGCAGGTAGAATTACATTGAGTTTTCTCTCATTATTTCACTATTGAATTGCATGATTTTGACCTAGCATTATAAACCTTCCAAGTGTTTGATAAAATGTCTTGATAAGGATTCTCAAGTTATAAATGATCTATTACATGGTTCACAAGTCAAGTGACTTTACGATAATTAAGGGCTTGCATGTATGCATTGAATTCATGAAAAGTATCTATGGTGTTGCAAGTAGACCACACCTTGTTAGGGGGTGACATGCCCAACCACCTTGTTGTGGGGACAACATGCCTCAATCTCCTTGTTAGGGGGTGACAAGCCCAATCACAATGTTGAGGGATGGATACCTCGACCACCTTGTTGGTAGGTGACATGTCCAATCACCACATTGGGGGATGGAAAACTTAACCACCTTGTTGGAGGGTGAGATTCCCAGTCACCTTGTTGAGGGATGGATACCCCAATCACCTTCCGAAGGGGTGACATGCCTTAGATTCCAAGTATTGGTTGCTTTGTCTATGTTTATTATGGTCTCTTCCCACACATGTAATATATATTTTGCATGTTATATGATTTACAAACACGTTTTACTTCAAGCATTAATCATGCATGTCATATTGATGTTATACTTATCCGTTACTTCTGACTATGCATTTTGACTATGTTGGCTTATGTCTTGTTGAATTGCATCTTACGTACTTAGTACATTCAAACATACTAACGCATACTCTATGGCAATATTATGTTACCATGTACAGACTGGAGCACCTCTTGATCATCCTCCACTTGGCAAGTTCGGTGCTTTGGAGATAAGCTTGGGCGAGTCCTCAAGTCTGAGGACACTATCTATGTTACTCGTGCTATTTGATATTTCCTTATGCTGAACAATTGGTACTACGAGGGTGAGCCCGAAAACTGTCTTGGCCCTCGCTCCACTCTATATTAGAGGTGCTGTTGGATAATTGAGGTACTTATGCTATGATCTTGACTCTTGAATGTTTTATGACAATCAAAAATATCCCTTACCCCCATTTCCCTTATATCTCTCATTGTTATTGTTTTTCTTCCGTGACTAAGGATGTGTGATTGATATGCTAAGAGGTCTATTTGGGGTTCTCTTGAGTTCCCCATTCACCGTGTCACATCTAGGCCCTAGGTTTGGGTCCCGAACAACTTGGTATTAGAGTACTAGATTGCTAATGGTCCTAGGAATCCAACACACCACATCCATAAGAATCTTAGTCATGGTCGCAAAGCATGCCACAACTATGAATGGGAGGCTATGATCCAAGACGGATGAGGATCCCCAAAAGTTCATCGGTAAGGAGTAAAAAGTGTTGTCTATTAAGGGGGTGAATTTGAAGGATAAAGCGAAGTTAGCGACCTACCAACTCAAAGGGATGGCTCAAATTTGGTTTACACAATAGAAGTTGGAGAAGGGGAAGGATGATGCTATCCATTGGGAAGAGTTCAAAGCCGCATTTCTCAAACGGTTCTTTCCTATTGAGCTAAGGGAAGCTCAACTAATGGAGCTTATGAACCTTAAGCAAGGTTCCATGAGTGTGAGGGAGTATGCCCTCAAGTTCAACCAACTTTTGAAGTATGCCCCACAATTAGTTGTCGAGCAAGGATCAGGATGAATAAATTTGTGTCGGGTGTGTCCGATGTCACGACCCAAGCCTAGGGCCTAAATGTGATATGGTGAATGGGGAACCCGAAGGAACCCCAATCAAGACTCTTAACTTATCGTTACACATCATTGGTTGCGGAAGCATGTAAAAGACATAAAACGAGAACAAAGGAGCAAAGGGGCTAAGGGATAGCTTGCTAAAACATCAACATCAAATCAAGGAGTCATTGCTCATATCATAATTATGAAACTTGTCCAACAACACCTCTAAATATATAGATAGAGCGGGCTCCAAGAGAAAGTAACCGGAATCACCCTCATAGTCAAAATAGAACATAAGAAAGTGTCTCAATACATAGATAATAGCAATCAAAGACTAAGGTCCTCAAAATGGAGGACTCACCAAGAAGCTTGGAATTGCACCAACTAGCCACGTGGAGGGGGAGGATGATCAACTTGAGCACCGGTTCCTACATAGTGATATCATGTAGGAAAGAGTATGCATTAGTACGTTTGAATGTACTAAGTATGTGGGATGCAATGCAATAAGAAATAAGCTTCGTAATCAACAGGCACAAAATTAGACAATAGGCATGGTATAACAACATGACATGTATCATCAATGCATATGTAAAACATGCTTAAGTAACCCATAATCATATAGGATATCATTTGTATCAAAAAGACCAAGCTAAATTTCAAAAGTACGATCCCCTTGGTAGGTTAGTGATGTTGCCACCCCATCACTTAGGTGGATAAGTACTAACCATCTTCTAGGTTGGTGATAATGCCGCCCCATAATCATGGTGGATAACTACAAACTCTTGCCTAAGTGGAAAAGTACAAACCCCCATCTAGGTTAGGGATGATGCCGCCCCATCACCAGGTGGAGAAGTACAAACCTTCACTAGGTTATTCGAGTGCTCAAACCCTCCGGATTAGGCTTGGTCGATTATACACTTTATATAGGATTCGTCATATGCTCAAGTGAAGCACTTAATATAAGAATAATTATATAAACAATCTCATTTCATAATCATAACATCACTCATATCATATCTCATGCTTTGGACCTTTATTTTCTAAAGAAACCATAACAAGACATTTTATCAAAAACCTTGGGGGTGTGTAGTAGGGCTAAAAGACCAAGCAATTTTGAGATGAAATTATGCAAGAAAATCTACAGTAAAACAAACAATCAACACCTTGCAACACTCCCAAGATATTCACATCAAAACCCCTAATCAAATCCAACAATAAATCATAGATTTAGAGCTCAAAACATGCTAAAATGACCGTACTTTCATGAACTAAAATCACTGTCCAGTAAATTTCTCTATATACAAGACATGTAAAATACACTTTAAATCATCTAATAGTAGTAAAAAGTGGGTTTAGGCACCATGGGTGAAAGGACCCAATGGTTCAACACCACATAACTTGACTTTGGAGAACCCTTGAAGAAGATTGGAATTGGATTCTTGAAGCTTGAGTGAGATCTTTGATGAAATCCTTAAGACTGTCCTTGTGTTTGGGACTTGAATTTAGGAGCAAATATTTGGCTAAGTGTTTTGGTGAGTATTGAGGAATGTTTATGGTGATTTGAGGGTGAAATAAGGCTAAGTATAGGTAAAAACACATTTGAGAAAACTTAAGCCTAACACTTAGAAAGATCTGTATGAACTATGCAAAATAGTGCAGAATTTACACTACTCTGCGACAGAAGCACGTCGCGGAGCCATCGCGGATCGCCTCTAGAAATTGAAATTTTAGAAAAATCAAATTTTACTACGGTTGCTCTAAAATCAGGGTTAGACTCTTTTTCTCCTAATTTGGACACCCTAAATAAGAATATGATGTTGGCTTTTCAAAATAACAAGCGGATTTTTAGATATACAAAAAATACAATTCCGAGCACTTCCGAGGCACAGTTTTAGCCACTTTTTGGGGTCGTTTCAATATCTCTCCCTTGAGAACATTTGTCCCAGAATGTAGAATGTACGTACAATATAAGAACAATCATGAGAAAATTAGCACCAAATATGGATGCAACATTACATTTAAACATCACTTTGAAAATCTCAACATAGGTGTAAAATCATTATAATTTTCCAACTTAAACATAATTGCACATGAATGATATAGGGGTTGTCATGTAAGACTTGATATCACATAGAGTACTTCCAATTAGTACTTTAGGCTTGAATGGAGGGGGAAAGATAAGGATACCTCTTTTGTATATTCACTTTGGCCTCCCAAGTGGCACTTTCGACTTGTTGGTTCCTCCAAAGGACCTTGGCGAATGCCACCACCTTGTTCCTCAATCTCTTTACCGACCTATCCAAGGTTTGAAATGGAAACTACTCCTAAGTCAAGTTATTCTCAACAACACCCACAACATCATGAGGCACAATGGCATTAGGATCACCAACATACATTCTCAACTTAGAAACATGGAATACCGGATGAATTAAATTCATTTCACTAGTCAACTTCAACTCACAAGCTACCTTGCCAACCCTCTTTATCACCTCATAAGGGCCAATATACCTTGGTCTCTGTTTCCCCTTTTTACCAAAATGGACCATGAATTTCATTGGAGAAACCTTCAAATACACCTAATCACCCACTTGGAATTCTAGGTCTCCTCTTCTTAAATCGACATAGGATTTTTGACGACTTTGGGCTGTTCTTAGTCTTTCCCTAATAATATTAACCTTCTCAAGAGCATCCATAACCATATCCATTCCTAATAAATCCACCTCACCAACCTCAAACCAACCCACCAGTGATCTACAACGTCTCCTATAAAGAGCCTCAAAAGGAGCCATATCGATGCTATAGTGATAGCTATTGTTGTAGGCAAACTCTATTAATGTAAGATGGTCATCCCATTTACCTTTAAGCTCCAAGACATAAGCCCTAAGCATATCCTCAAGTGTTCGAACTGTCCTTTCGGCTTGACCGCCCGTTTGAGGGTGGAAGGTCGTACTAAGGTGAACTTTGGTACCAAGACCACTTTGAAATGACCTTCAAAAATGTGAAGTAAATTATGCACCCTGATCGATATGATGGATAAAGAAACTCATGCAACCTCACTAACTCAATGATATACAATGTTGTATACTCCTCTGCCCCATATGTGGTCATAACCGGTAGAAAGTGAACCAATTTTGTCATTCTATCAACCTTCACCCATATAAAATCAAAACCTTTCCTAGTCTTGGGTAACCCAACCACAAAATCCATATTAATTACCTCCCACTTCCATGTAGGAATCTCTACGTCTTGGGTTAGGCCACCGGCCTTTAATATTTGGTTTTGACTTGTTGAAAACTATGGAAATCCAAAACAAATTTAACAATATCTCTTTTCATGCCTCCCCACCAATACACCTCCCTCAAGTCTCTATACCTTTTGGTGGAACCAGGGTGAATAAAGTAAGAAGAATTATGGGCCTCATCAAGAATTCTCTTCCTCAAACCATCAATACTTGGCACACACAACTTAACTTGGTATCTAATGGCCCCATCTCCCCCTTGGGAGAAAACCTCTATTTTGCCCTCTTTAACCAAGGCCTTCAATTCAAGCAAGAAGGAGTCTAGATATTGTTTTGCTATCACCTCATCAACCAAGGAAGACTTGGACCCATCAATAACCATAACAGCATCATTACCAACCTCTTCCAACCTAACCCCCAACTTAGCCAACCTATGCACCACCTTAGCCATCTCCATATCACCACCATCCACATGAGTTAGGCTACCCATAGATACCCAACTCAAAGTATCTGTCATAACATTTGCCTTACCCAGATGACAATGCACACTCATGTCCTAATCTTTGAGAAGTTCTAGCCACCTTCTTTCTCTCAAATTGAGATCTTTTTGCATGAAGACATATTGAAGGCTCTTATGATCGGAGAAGATATCAACATGCACCCCATACAAAAACAAAAGCAAAATCTTTAATGCAAACACCACGGCAGCTAATTCAAGATCATGGGTAGGGCAGTTCTTTTCATGCACTTTGAGTTGCCTAGAAGCCTAGGCTATGACATTGCTATTCTGCATTATCACACAACCCAAACCAACTCTAGATGCATAATAATACACAAAAAAACCCTCAAGCCCTTCTGGCAGTGACAATATAGGAGCAGAGACAAGTCTATTTTTCAATATTTGGAAACTTTTGTCACATACATCGATCCTTTGAAACTTAACCCTCTTTTGATTCAATTTTGTCATAGGGGAAGCAATGGAGGAGAATCCATTCACAAACCTTATATAGTAACCTGCAAGGACGAATAAACTCCTAATATCTAATGGGGTCAATGGTCTAGGCCAATTCTTAATCACATCAATCTTCTTAGGATCCACTTTAATGCCATCCCCCGACACCATATGACCCAAGAATGAAACCTCCTTCAACAAAAACTAACACTTGCCATACTTAGCATACAATCTCTCCTCCCTCAATCTTTGCAACACCACCCTCAAATTACCCATATGCTCCTCCTTGCTATATGAATAGATCAAAATATCATTAATGAAGACCATGACAAAGAAATCAAGGTAGGGTTTGAAGACCCAATTCATTAGGTCCATGAAGATGGACGATGCATTAGTCAATCCAAAGGACACACCACAAATTCATAGTACCCATATCTAGTTTGGAAGGTCGTCTTGGGGATATCACCCTCCCTCACCCTCACTTGATGGTACCCAGACCGAAGATCAATCTTACGGAAAACGCTAGCCCCTTGCAATTGGTCAAACAAGTCATCAATTCTTGGAAGAGGATACCTATTCTCTACAGTGACCCTATTGAGTTGCTGGTAATCAATGCACATCTAAGTGACCCATACTTATTTTTCACAAACAACACCGAAGCACCCCAAGGTGATTGATTAGGTCTAATAAATCACTTTTCCTACAAATCTTTCAATTGTTCCTATAACTCCTTCAACTCCGTCGGGCCCATAAGGAAAGGGGGCATGGGGATAAGTTGAGTCTCGAGAAGATATCAAGAAACGCATTTACAACGGGGACTTACTAAATGGAAGGGACTTTGGTCTCCACATCTTTAACCCTTACAATATGATACAAATACCCCCTAGAAATCAACTTATGGCCTTTAATACATGAAATGAATCTACCCTTGACCACAACATCTTAACTTTACCACTCAAAGATGGGTTCATTAGGAAATCGAAAGTTGACCCGGTGGGTTCTACAATCACTAGACATATAGTAGGCATGCAACCAATCCATCCCAAGTATGCCGTCAAAATCCATGATGTCTAATTCAACAAGATCACAAGGTAACAACTAATGCAAAATACAAGTAGGATAACTTCTATAAAGTTTCCTAGCAACAATAGAGGCACCAATTGGAGTAGACACTTCATATGACTCAGGCAACCACTCGGGGACAACATGAAACTTTTTAGGAACAAGAGGGGTAACAAAGGAAAGAGTAGCACTCGGATCAATCAAAGCATACACATCAAAGTCAAAGATTTTCAACATACCTATAACAACATTGGGGACCTCACCAATACCTTACCTGCCATATAGAGCATAGAATTGATTATGCCTTGGGGACCACCTTGAGGACCATCTCTACCCAATGGAACCGCATTTGCACCTCGGCCCTTGACATTATTTCTTGGGAAATCTACCTTCTTATGACCAAGCTCCCAACAACCGAAGCATGCATTATAACCTTTCAAACATGGGCCATCGTGACCCTTCCGATATCTAGGACATACACCATTAGGAGCCACAACACAAATACCTTGAGGTCTAGGGAAGTCATTGGCAAACTCCCTATTTGTAGCATGAGGTGGCCATTGGCCTTGAGGGAATCGGCCACCCCTATGGAACTTAGCCCTATGATGGGCTCTCTTTGCCTCATGGCCCTTCCTTTTTGTCATCTATTTTTCCTCCATTTTCTCGGCATAGGTCATCAATTGACACAAGTATATGTCTCCAATAAGCACGGCAAATCGACATTCTTCACTTACCAAGTGGGAGACCCCCATAACAAAATTATGCATCCTTGACCTAGGATCGACCACCAAATGAGGAGCATACTTAGAATGTTGATTAAATTTGAGGGAATACTCCCATACACTCAAAGCACCTTGTTTCAAGTTTATAAACTCTACCAATCCTGCCTTTCTAAGATCAAAAGGGAAAAATCGATTATGGAAGGCCAATTTGAACTCCTCCCAAAGCACCACATTACCAACCCCCTTCTCACCCTTCACTTTCTCATACCAAATTTAGGCTACCCCTTTGTATTAGTATGTTGCCTACTCCGCCTCTTCATTTGGCCCAACACCCATGATATTCAAGATTTTGTAGGCTTAATCAATGAACTTTTGTGGGTGTTCCTCCACCTTTGACCCATGGAAAAATGGAGGATTCGTCCTCATGATGTCTCTTACTCTTGCTCCTAGAGTAGTAACATGAGGAACTTAGGCCCCTTGTTAGACTTGGTTGACCACTACTTGGGCAAGCATAGTAAGGGTATCTTGGAGCTCACTATTGGTAGGTTGCTCCTCGAGAGTTTGGGCACGTCTTCCACTAGTGTTTGGCATGATCTAGCATAGCAAAGAATAATTGTTTGGGGGGAAAACTGACCAAAACTATATAGCATGACTTAGAACTTGAAGAAGGGAAACATTTCTTAAAACTCCTCAAAGCCTCCTATTCATAGTCATGGCACATTTCACAACCATTAATATGACTCTAATCGACACAGTGTGTTGGAATTTGAAGATCTATCAACCTAGTGCTCTAATACCAAGTTTGTAATGACCCAAGACTAGGGCCTAGATGTGACACTGCGAATGTGGAACTCGAAGGAACACTAATCAAGCCTCTCAACTTACAATTGCACATCATCGAACGTGGAAGCACGGTAAAGCAGAAAATAAGCATAAGGGGCAAAGGGGCTAAGGGATAGGTTACCAAAACATTAACATCAAGACAAGGAGGCATAGATAATATCATAATTACACAACTTGTCTAACAACATCTCTAAATACATAGATAGAGTAGGGGGACAAGACAAAGTAGCTGGGCTTACCCTCATAGTCAAAATAGAACATCAAAAAGTGTCTCTATACATAGATAATAGCAATCATAGACTAAGATCCTCGAAATGGAGAACTCATCAACAAGCTTGGAATAGCACCGACTAGCCACGTGGAGGGGGAGGATTATCAACTTGAGCACCGATTCCTACATGGTGATATCATGTAGGTAAGAGTATGTATTAGTACATTTGAATGTACTTAGTATGTGGGATGCAATCCAACAAGAAATAAGCTTCATAATCAAAACGCATAAAATTAGACAATAGGCATGATATAGCAACATAACATGTATGATTAATGTATAAGTAAAACATGGTTAAGTAACCCATGCTCATATAAAATATCATATATGTAGAAGAGACCAATCTAAAGTTCCAAAGTACAAACCCCATGGTAGATTAGTGATGTTGCCACACCGTCACTTAGGTGGATGAGTACTAACCCTCATCTAGGTTGGTGATAATGCTGGCCCATCATCATGGTGGAGAAATACAAATTGTTCCCTATGTTGACGAGTACAAACCCCAATCTAGATTAGAGATAATGTTGCCCCATCACCAGGTGTAGAAGTACAAACCCTTCATTAGGCTATCCGGGTGCTCAAACCCCCTGGATATGACATAGTCAATTCTACACTTTATATAGGATTCATCATATGCTCTAGTGAAATATGTCATATAGGAATAATCATATACATAATCTCATTCATCATCATAACATCACTCATATCATATCTCAGGCTTTGGACCTTTACTTTCTCAAGAAACCATACCCGGACATTTTATCAAACACCTTGAGCGTGTGTAGAAGGGGTAAAAAAAGACCATGCAATTTGGAGATGAATTCATGCAAGAAAATCTATAGTAAAATCATCAATCAACACCTTGCAACACACCCAAGATATTCACATCAAAACCCTTTATCAAATCCAACATCAGATCCAAGATTTAGAGCTCAAAACATGCTAAAACAATCATATATTCATGAACTAAAATCACTATGCAGTAAATTTCTTAATAGACAAGACTCACATGTAAAATCAACTTTACATAATCAAATATTAGTAAAACGATGGTTTAGGCACTACGGTGAAAGGACCCAATAGTTCAACACGACATACCTTGACTTTGGAGAACCCTTGAAGAAGACTGGAAAGGGAGTCTTGAAGCTTGAGTGAGATCCTTGGTGAAATCCTTAAGATTGGTCTTGAGTTTGGGATTTGAATTTAGGAGCAAATATGGCTAAGTGTCTTGGTGAGTAATGGGGAATATTTAGGGTGATATGAGGGTGAAATAAGGCTAAGGATAGGTTAAAATACATTTGGAAAAACTTAGGACCCACACATAGAAAAATCTGGACGAACTAGGTAAAACAAGCAAATTTTACACTGCTCCGCAACAGAGGCATTTCGCGGAGCTGTCGCAGATCGCCTTTAGAAATTGAAATTTAAAAAAAATCAAATTTCAATACGGTTGCTCTAAAATAGGGGTTAGACCGTTCTACCCTAATTTTGACCCCCTAAAACAAAAATATGAAGTCAGATTTTCGAGACAACAAATGGATTTTAGATATAGGGAAAACAAGATTTTGGGCACTTTTGAGGCACGTTTTTAGGCACTTTTTGGAGTCGTTTCATCTGATTTGGTTAATGAGAAGTGTCTTACCACCATGCTAATAGGTGCTATGGATTTGTCATGCCTTATGAGATATGCCGAACAACTAGAGGGGGAACATCTTAGAAAGAGAAGAAGTGGTGAGTCCAAGATGGCTTGTTTTGAAGGTGGATTCCATGGTTCCTAGGGTGGTTGATTTCCTCAAGGCCATAGGTTCCAAGGAAAATTCCTTCCAATGTTCCTAATAGGAGATTTTCTAATGACAATCCAATATTCAAAGGTGGTAGTGGTAGGGTGGCTAACCCTATGTGCCAAAGATGTGGTAGGAACCATAATGACCTGTGTTTAAAAACTCTAAGGCTTGTTGTGGTTTTGGTCAAATGAATCATAAAGTGATTGATTTTGCTTATGCTCAAAACAGAGTAAGAGATGGTCATCCAAAATGCCAAGGTGCAAATACAGGTCCAAAGGGAAGAGGAGGCCAACAAAGGGGTGCCCAAAGGCAAAATAGATTCTATGCTCTTCAAGGGTGGAAAGGGGTGGATGAGGTGCCCGATATCGTGACTATATATTAAAGGTTTTTTAATTTGATGTGTATGCATTGATAGACCTGGGTATAACTCTTTCTTTTATTACTCCTTTCATTGCCAAAAAACTTCATGTTAGTCTCGAATTGTTATGTGAACCTTATGAAGTGTCTACCCCCGTTGGTGTGTCTATTGTTGCTAAAAGAGTCTACAGAAATTTTCTCGTGTTCATATTGTATAAAATCTTACCTTGTGATTTTGTTGAATTAGAGATGGTGAATTTTGACATCATTCTTAGGAATGGATTGGTTGCATGCATATTATATTTCTATTGGTTGGAGGACCCGTAGGGTTAAATTCCAATTCCCTAAAGAGCCTATCTTTGAGTGGGAAAGTCATCATGTGGTGATGAAGGGTAGATTCATTTCTTGCCCTAAAGCCCAAAAGTTGATTTCTAATGGTTGTCTTTACCATCTTGTGATGGTTAGGGATGTCAAGTCTAAAATCCTTCCTATTAAGTCGGTTTTGGTGGTTAATGAGTTTCTTGATGTCTTTCCTAATAAGCTTCCTTGTATTCCTCCCGAAAGGAAAATAGACTTTGGATAAACGTCATTCTCGATACTCAACCAATTTCTATTCCCCTTTACCTAATGGCCCCGACGAAGTTGAAGGAGTAGAAGGAGCAATTGAGGGATTTGTTCGTGAAGGGTTTCAAAAGGCCTATATGTCACCTTTGGGTGTACCAGTGTTATTTGTGAAGAAAAAGGATGGTTCTCATTGAATATGCGTTGATTGCTGGTAATTTAATCGATTCACCATAAAGAATAAGTGTCCTCTACCCAAGATTAATGACTTTTTGATCAACTTCTAGGGGCTAGTCACTTTTCTAATATTAATCTTCGGTTCGAGTATCACCAAGTGAAATTTAGGGAGTGTGACGTTTCCAAGATGACTTTTTGGATTTAGTATGGGCACTTGAGTATCTATTTATGTCCTTTGGATTGACTAATCCACTGGCTATATGGATCTCATAAATAGGGTCTTTGAACCCTACCTTGACTTGTTTGTGGTGGTTTAAATTGATGATATCTTGGTTCATTCCTATAGTGAGGAGGAGCATATGGATCACTTGAGGGTGATGTTGCAAATCTTGAGGGAGAAGAGGTTGTATGCTAAATATGAAAACTATGAATTTTGGTTGAAAGAGTTGGCTTTTCTGGGGCATGTGCTGATAGGTGATAACGTTAAGGTGGATCCTAAAAGATGGAGTTGATTAGAAATTGGCCTAGATCTTTGACTCCATCGGATGTTAGAAGTTTCTTTGGGTTGGCAGGCTATTACCAAAGGTTTGTAAATGGGTTCTCTTCTATTGCTTCTCCTATGACTATCTTGACACAAAAGAAGGCAAAATTCGTGTGTAAGATTTGATGAGGAGTTTTGATATAAATTTCTTGAGGGTATTGCAAGGTGTTGATTGATTGTTTTACAATAAATTTTCTTGCATGATTTCATCTCTATATTTCATGGTTTATACTAGCATTACACACCCTCCAAGTGTTTAATAAAATGTTCGGATGTTGTTTCTTGAGGAATTGAAGGTCCAAAGCATGTCTTATGAGTTGAATGACTTTATGATGGTGAAATGAATTTTCACATGAGTTATGTTTTGAGGAGTGTCTATGTTATTATAAAATGACCGCCTTGGTGGAGAGTGTGATGTCCATCAACCATTGTTGAGGGGTTGATACCTTGATCACCTAATTAGAGGTTGTGATGTCAATTAACCGGTAAGGGGTTGATACCTTGACCACCTAATTGGAGGGTGTGATGTCTATTAACCAGCACGCGGTTGATACCTTAGCCACTTCAATGGAAGGTGGGATGTCCATTAATCAGCAAGGGGTTGATAACTTAGCCACCTAAATAGAGGGTGGGATATCAATTAACCATTGTTAAAGGGTTGATACTTTGGCCACCTTGATGAAGGGTGTTATGTTCATATACCGATTAAGGGGTATATATCTTGATCACCCTCCAAGGAGGTGCCAAACCATGGATTCCAAGCCCTAGTTGCTTAGTCTATGATTATGGTCTCCTTTTACTTATGTACTGTATTCTATATAAGCATGATTTATTTTAAAGCGTCATTCCTACATGACATATTATTATTATGATATCCCTTGCCTATGATATTCCATTTTGACCATATTGTCTATCTCTTATTGCTTTGCATCCTACATACTTAGTATATTCAAAGGTAATAATGCATTCTCTATGCCAATATTATATTGCCATTTAGGAATCAGAGCTACATTTGGTCATCATCCTACTCCAAGTGGCTAGTGGCTTCCATTCAAGCTAGTTGGTTTATCCTCATGTATGAGGGCAATATCTATGTTCTTATGCTATATATTGATGACTATCTCTCTTATTTCGTATACTTTGACTATGAGGATGAGCCGGGTTTCTTGTCTTGGCCCCCACTAAGTTCTATGTTATAGATGTTGTTGGACAAATATGTATTATGCTTGAGCTTTGACTTATGTTATTCAAGGTACGTAAATATGTGTCTCTCTCATATAGTCCCCTATTTTCCCTTGTTTATGCTTCTTATGATTAACTATCTTGCTTCCATGACCAAGGATGTGTGACGATATGCTATGAGGCTTGTATTGGGTTACTTCGGGTTCCCTATTCGCTAGCCAAGTCTACACCCTAGGCTTGGATCATGACAAAAGATGGTATCTGAGCATTAGGTTGACAGATCCTCGGAGTCCAACATATTGCATGGATTAGTCTTTTTCATGGTTGTGTTGTGACCACAACTATGAGTAGGAGGCTATGAGACGTTTTAGGAAAACTTTCCCTTCTTCATGTTCTAAGTCCTGCTATAGAGTTGGAGTAAGTCTTCTCCCTAATGATTGTTCTTTGATATGCTAGATCATGTCTAACACTCGAGGAAGAAGGGCGCAAACTTTCGAGGAGCAGCCTACCAATAGATGAGTTTCCGGATGCTCTCATTATGCTTGCCCAAGTTGTGTCCAACCAATTCAACCAAGGGGCCCAAGCCCCTTATGCTACTACCTTGGGATCTAGGGTATGGGACTTCATGAGGATGAATCCTCCGGTGTTCTATGGGTCAATGGTAGATGAAGAGCCACAAGAATTCATTGATTAGGTCTACAAGATTTTTACTATCATGGGTGTAGGGCCGAATGAAAAGGCAGAGTTGGCATCATACCAACTCAAAGGGGTAGCCCAAATATGGTATGGTCAAAGGAAGGGGCAGAAGGGAAATGGTAATGTGCTTCTATGGGAGGAGTTCAAAGTGGCCTTTCTTAATTGATTCTTCCCACTTAAGCTTAGGAATGCTAAATTGGTGGACTTCATGAACTTGAAACATTGTGAAATGAGTGTGAGGGAGTATGTCCTCAAGTTTACCCAACTTTCAAAATATGCACCTCAATTGGTTTTTGATGCAAGGACTAGGATGAATAAATTTATGATAGGTGTCCCCGACTTGGTGAGTGAGAAATGCCTATTGGCTATGTTGATCATTGACATGGATTTGTCCAGATTGATGACTTATGCCGAATAATTAGAGTAAGAAAAGATGAGGAAGAAGAGGCGTAAGGAGGCCAAGAGGTCCCGTTTTGAAGGAAAGTTCTGGAGTCCCAAGGAAAGAAGAGTCATGGTGCCTTATGGTAGATGCCCAAGGTGTGGTAGATGCCATGATAGCCCATGCTTCAGAGGTACCAATGCTTCTTATGAATATGGGGAGATGGGTCATAAAATGAATGATTGTCCTCGTAACCACAATAAGGGTAAGGGTGGTGAAGTTGATCAAGGGGGTTCTCGAAGACGTAATCAGTTCTATGCTCTTCAAAGAAGGCAAGAGGTAGATAGGTTGCTCGATGTTTCTATTTGTATGTTGAAGTTTCCTTGACTTAGATATGTGTGCATTATTGGGGCCGATGTGCCATTGTCTCTCTCTTTATTCTTTTTATTGCTAGTGGGCTTCTTGTGTGCCCCAAGTTGTTATGCGAACCTTTGGTGTTTACCTCTTGGTTGGGTATGTTGTTGCTAAAAAGTCCATAGGTATTGTTCCATGTTCATATTGCATTAGGTCTTGCCTTGTGGTTTATTGGATTTGATGTGATGGATTTTGATATTGTACTTGGAATGGAATAGTTGTATGCATGTTGTGTCTCCTTTGGTGATAGGACTCGTCGAGTTAGATCTCGACTCCCTAATGAACCCATCTTTGTGTGGGTTTTTTTCAAGTGGTAGCAAAAGAGGTAGGTCCATTCTTGTCTGAAGGTTCAATTTATCTCTAAGGGTTGCACCATGTTCTTATTGCATAGAAGTCTTGTCTTGTGATCTTTGATAAACTTAGCTTGATGTGTTGGAGGCTTTGGGATAGTTTCGGCTGCTTGTATATCATGTTTCCAATGAGTGTAGAACCCGTAAGGTTGTAATATGATGGTTGAGGATGGTCGATCTATTTGACCAACTACAATGGGTTAGTCACTTCTTTAAGATCAATCTTTGGTTCGGGTTTTGTCCCCATGTAAGGAAGATGGTAGGTGATATCCCTAAGCATCTTTTTAGACTAGGAGTGAGCACTTTAAATATTGGTGGAGTTTTTTGGTTGGCCTATGCATCAGTTGTGTTTATGGGTTTCAAGTAATGAAGTATTGATTTATTTAGAGCTTGTAAATCATTTGTGGGTAGTGTTGCAAGCCTTGGGAATGAGAGATGAATTGTTAAATATGATGAGTGTGAATGGTAGGTAAAAAGGAGTATGATGAGTGTGAATGATGGGTAAAAAAGAGGTGGTTACAACTAATTAAGGATTATGGTATGACTGTGCATTAGTTTCTCCAGTAGGGCTAGTGTTGTGGTTAGTTCTCTAAGTAGTCTAGGGTGTGTGGATAAAGGAGGCAAGGAGGAGACTCGTGGCTTTTATCGGTTGGTTGGATTGGAAGTTAGGTTGAGGAATGTTAGAGATGGTAGTATAGTGTTCTTGGTGGTTCCAATCTTCTTGGGTTGAGGAGGTCTAGTTTAAGCAAGGCCTTGATTCTTCCTTATTAGAGTTGGAAGTTTTTGGTGGAAAGATAGTAGAGTGGAGGTTATCTCCCGAGGGGGAGATGGTGGTTCATGGAAACAAGTGGAATAGGCATGGTAAGGGTGATAAATGAGTTATGGTTGTCATTCCTTTAGAGTATAGACGATGTTGTTAAGGTTGCACGTGGATGGGATTTACATAGGGATATGATCATGGTTTGTTCGGTTCTTCATGATTCTAGGTTGAGGAGATGTCTTGGTGGATCTAGTGCTATAAAACCCTTTGAGATGGTGGGTGATATGGAGGATGAGTTGACTTAGCAGAAGGTCCTGGTGGAGGTGTAGATAGATGAGTGAAGAAGTTGACTAATATTTATGTGGCATTTGTCAAGGCTCTTTTGGTGGAGTCATCTATTCATAAGTGTCTCTCGCAGAGCCTTTGTGAACATTGAAAATCAATATCCGTATCACTTTCATTCTATTCAAGCTCATGGTAACACGTCAAGTCAATTTCTATGGTTCCAAGTCATATGTTTCATCACTATGTCATTCACATGTCTCCACGTTTAAGTTAGAGAGTTTATAATGATTTTACACTTATGTTGAGATTTTGAAAATGGTGTTTTAAAGTGTATTGTTGCATTCTTGTTGGGGCTGATCACCTTATGATTACTCTTCTCTTGTACGTTTCTATGACATTCGAGGATGAATGTTCCCAGGGGGGAGATATTGAAATGACCCCAAAAGTGCCCGAAAACGTGCCTTGGATGTGCCTGGAATCATGCTTTCCATATATCTAAACATCGGTTGTTATTTCGAAAATCCTACTTCATATTCTTTTTAAGGGGCTCAAATTTATCGGGAAAAGGGTCTAACCCCGATTTTTAAGGAACCATATCGAATTATGAAATTTCAAAGTGGCACAAAACAGTGTTGTTTCTGCATTACCCTCGTTACGTGCACAAATGTTAAATGGTACCAATTTTTATTTTGGTCCAAGTATTTTAAGTCTTGGGCCTAAGTCCCCTCATGCATGAAAATACCTATACTTAGTCTTATTTCACCCTCATTCCACACAAAACATTCTCCAATACTCACCAAAACACTTAGCCAAATCTTTACTCCCAAATTCAAGTCCCAAAACCCTCATCCGGATCTAAGGATTACCACTCATGCTTCAAGTCTCCATCTCCAAGCATCATCAAGTTCATCTCCAAAGCTAAGGTATGTGCGTTTCTTTCATGGCTTCTTGTCACCCATGATATCCAAGTTCTCTTTACTAAAAAATTGCATGATTTAAGGTTGATTTACTCATGGGTCTTATCTATTATGAAAATCACTGCTCATTATGTTAAAGCTATGTAAAGTTGTGAATGTTTTACTATATTTTGAGCTATAAATCTTTGATCTATTGTATGGCTTGATGAGGCGTTTTGATGTATATTGCTTGAGGGTATTGCAAAGTCTTGATTTATGGTTTTATAATGGATTTTCTTGCATGATTTCATCTCTATATTTTATGGTTTTATACTAGCATTACACACCCTCTAAGTGTTTGATAAAATATCTGGATATCGTTTCTTGAGGAATTGAAGGTCCAAAGCGTATCTTATGAGTTGAATGACTTTATGATGATGAAATGAATGTTCACATGAGTTATGTTTTGAGGAGTGTCTATGTTATTATAAGATGATCGCCTTGGTGGAGGGTGTGATGTCTATGAACTATTGTTGCGGGGTTGATACCTTCACTAGCTAATTGGAGTGTGTGATGTCCATTAACTGCTAAGGGGTTGATACCTTCACCACTTAATTGGAGGGTGTGATGTCCATTAACCGCAAAAGGGTTGATACCTTAGCCATCTAAATGGATGGTGAGATGTCCATTAACCAGCAAGGGCTTGATACCTTAGCCACCTAAATGGAGGGTGGTATGTCCATTGACAGGCAAGGCGTTGATACCTTGGCCACCTAAATAGAGGGTGGGATGTCCATTAACCATTGTTGAGAGGTTTATACCTTGGACACCTTGATGAAGGGTGTGATGTTCATCTAATAATTGAGGGGTATATAGCTTGATCACCCTCAAAAGGGGTGCCAATCATTGGATTCTAAGCACTAGTTACTTGATCTATTTAAACGACCCCAATAAGTGCTCGAAAATATGCCTCGGAATGCCAGAATTTTAAATTCTATAATCTCAAAATCCATTTGCTGTTTCAAAAATCCAACTCCATATCCTTGTTCAAGGGCTCAAAATTAGGAGGAGAAGGGCCTAACCCTTATTTAAGAATGAAAGATTAGCAATTATAATTTTTTAAGGTCAAAATTCTAGAGTGGAATCTACGACCCCCTCGTGACGCACCATAGTACAAAAGGTGGCCTGCTTTTTTTTTAGCTTGGTCTAAGACATCTAAGTCTTGGGCCTAAGTGTTCCCAAACGTGTTTTCACATATAATTAGCCAAATTTCAACCTCATATTACCCAAAATAGTTCCCCATACTCAGTCAAACACTTATCCATATTTTCACTCCTAAATTAAAGTCCCAAACTCTCATCCCAAGCTAAGGTTCTCCTTCAAGGTTCTTATTCAAGCTTCAAGTCTCCATCTCCATTCATCACCAAGTTCACCTCTAAGCTAAGGCATGGTGTTTCTTTCATTGGTTCCTTTCACCCATGATACACAAGTCTCCTTTTACTCAAATTCCATGATTTAAAAGTTTATTTACAAATGGGTCTTGATTATTATGAAATTCACTGCACACTATGTTAAAGCTATGTGAAATTGTGATTGTTTTGCTATGATTTGAGCTAAAAATCTTTGATCTATTATAAGATTTGAGAAGGAGTTTTGATGTATATTGCTTGAGGATGTTGCAAGGTGTTGATTGATGGTTTTACAATGGATTTTCTTATATGATTTCATCTCTATATTTCATTGATTTATACTAGCATTACATACTCTCTAAGTGTTTGATAAAATTACTGGATGTGGTTTCTTGAGTTGTTGAAGGTCCAAAGTATGAGATATGATATGATTGAAAATATGATGACGTTATTAGCTTATGCATATGATATTTCGATAAGAAGTGTTGCATTAGACCATGCCCGATCTGGGTAACCTAGTTGACGGGTTAATATCTCAACCACTAGGGTTATGGGTACTATCATCACTAACATTGATAAGGGGTTTGTACCTAACAAACTAGGGTAATTGGTGCTATCATCACTAACCTTGATGAGTGGTTTGTACCTCAAACACTAGGGTGATGGGTGCTGTCATCAATAACCTTGATGAGGGGTTTGCACCTCACACACTAGGGTGATGGGTGCTATCATCACTAACCTTGATGAGGGGTTTGTACTTCACACCAGGGTGGTGGGTGCTATCATCACTAACCTACCAAGGGGGTTTGTACTTTGAAAATCTAGCTTGGTCTCTTCTACACATATGATATCCTACATGAGGATGAGTTGCTTAAGCATGTTTTACTTATGCATTGATCATATATGTCATATTGTTATATTATGCCTATTGCCTATTGTTATGCATTTTTATCATGATTCCTAATTCTTGTTGCATTGCATTCTACATACTTAGAACATTCAAATTTATTAACGCATACTCTATGCCTACATGATTTCTCCATGTAGGAACCGGTGCCTAAGTTGATCATCCACCTCCTCCACGTGGCTAGTTTGATGCTACTCAAGCTAATTCGTGAGTCCTTCACTTTGGGGATTTAGTCTATGTTTCTCTTATTATGTATTGGGACATTCTTCTTTGTTTTCTATTATGACTATGAGGGTGAGCCCCGTTATTTTGTCTTGGCCCCTGCTCTTATCTATGTATTAGAGGTTCTTGTTGGAGATGTTATGTATCTATGCTAAGAGCCTTGACTCTATTGTTCTTGATGTCTATGGTATGAAACTGCTTTCCCTTAGCCCTAGTTGTCCCACTTTATTATCTCTTGATGCTTGATTTATGGCATCCACGACCAAGGATTTATGATGATGTTCTAAGAGGCTTGCTTGGGTCCCTTCGGGTTCCCCTTACACCGCATCATTCATAGGCCCTATTTTGGGTCATGAGAAAGTTGGTATAAGAGCACTAGGTTGATAGATCCTCGGAGTCCAACAAAGCGCATCGATTAGAATCCTATTCATGGTGTTGAAGTGCCCCATGACTATGAATAGGAGGCTATGAGGCATTTTAGGAAATATTTTCCCTTCTTCATGTTCTATATCATGTTATAGAGTGGTTGTAAATTTTTCCCCCTAACGATTGTTCTTAGCTATGCTAGATCATGCCAAACACTCAAGGATAAAGGGCCCACACTCCCGAGGAGAAATCTACCAGTGGTCAGCTCTGAGATGCTCTCACTATGCTTGCCCAAGTTGTAGCCAACCAAGTCAATCAAGCGGCCCAAGCCCCTCATACTACTACCTCGGGAGCTTAGGTAAGAGACTTCATGAAGATGAATCCACCGGTGTTCTATGGGTGAAAGGTGGATGAACATCTATAAGAGTTCATTGATGAGGTCTGTAAGATCTTGATTTTCATAGGTGTTGGGCCAAATGAAAAGGTGGAGTTGACATCATACCAAGTCAAAAGGGTATCTCAAATATATTATGATCAATGGAAGGGTAAGAAGGGGATTGGTAATGTGGCTGTTTGGGAGGAGTTGAAATTGGCCTTCCATAGTCGATTTTTCCCTCTTGAGCTTAGGGAAGCTAAGTTGGTGGAGTTTATGGACATGAAAGAAGGTGTTATGAGGGTGAGAGAGTATGCCCTCAAGTTTAATAGACTTTCAAACTATGCTCCTCATTTGGTGGCTAATCCTAGATCTAGGATGAACAAATTTGTGATGGGGGTCTCCGACTTGGTAAGTCAAGAATGCCGGTCCGCCATGCTAATTAGTGACATGGACTTATCTTTATTGATGACCTATGCTCAGCAAATGGTAGAGGAGAAATTGAGGAAGAGAAAGGGGTATGAAGCCAAGAGGGCCTGTCTTGGGGGTAGGTTCCAAAGGGGTGGCTGGTTCCATCAAGGCCAAGGGTCTCATCATGCTACTAATAGGGGGTTTGCCAATGAGCTCTTTAGGCCTCAAGGTGTTGATGTTGTGGCTCCCGTTAATGTGTATCCTAAACGTGGAGGGGATCATAAGGGCCTATGTTCAAATTGTACTAATGGATGCTATGAATGTGGTAAGCTTGGTCACAAGAAGTTGGATTGTCTAAAAAATCATGACAAAGGCCAAGGTACAAATGTGGTTCTGTTAGGTAGAGGTAGTCCTCAAGGTGTTTCCCCAAGGCACAATCTATTTATGTTCTACATGGGAGGCAAGGGATTGGTGAGGTACCCGACGTTGTTACCAGTATGATGAAATCCTTTGACTTTGATGTGTGTGCTTTGATTGGGTGAGACTCTCTCCTTTGTTACCTCTTTTGTTGCTAAAAGTTCCATGTTGAACCCGAGTTATTGCTTGAGTCAAATAAAGTGTATACTCCTGTTGGTGCCTCTATTGTTGCTAGGAAAGTTTATAGAAGTTGTCCTATTTGAATTTAGCATAAGTTGTTGCCTTGTGATCTTGTTAAAGTGGAGATAGAAGATGTTGATGCCATTCTTGGGATGGATTGGTTGCATGCCTACTATGCTTCTGTTGATTGTAGAACCCATAGAGTCAAGTTTCAATTTCCAAATGAACCCGTCCTTGAGTAAGAGAGTCAAGATGTTGTGGTCAAGGGTAGATTCATTTCATGCATTAAAGCTCGTAAGTTGATCTCTAAGGGGTGTCTTTACCATATTGTGATGGTTAAAGATGTGGAGTCCAAAGTCCCTTCCATAGAGTCGGTTCCGATTGTAAATGAGTTTCTTCATGTCTTCCCAGATGATTTCTCGGTGTTCCTCCCGAAAGGGAATTACATTTTGGTATAAACCTCCTCCCTGATACTCAACCTATCTCCATTCCCCCTAACCATATGGCCCCGATAGAGTTGAAGGAGTTAAAAGAGCATCTTAAAGATTTATTAGAGAAGGGATTTATTAGACCTAGTCAATTATCTTGGGGTGCCCCGCTATTGTTTGTGAAAAAAAAGGACAGGTCACTTACAATGTATATCTACTATAGGCAACTCAATAGGGTCACTGTAGAGAATAAATATCCTCTTCCAAGGATTGATGATTTATTTGATCAATTGCAAGGGGCTAGCTACTTCTCTATGATTGATCTTCGGTCCGGGTATCATCAATTAAGGGAGAGGAAATGTGACATTCCTAAGAAGGCATTCTGGACTAGATATGGGCATTATGAGTTTGTTGTGACGTCATTTGTATTGACCAATGCACCGGTCATCTTCATGGACCTAATAAATAAGGTCTTCAAACCTTACCTTCATTCCTTTGTTGTGGTCTTCATTGATGATATTTTGATCTATTCATATAGTAAGGAGGAGCATATGGGGCATTTGAGGGTTGTTTTGCAAGGATTGAGAGAGGAGAAATCGTATGCCTAATATGACAAGTGTGAATTTTGGTTGAAGGAGCTTGCATTCTTTGGTCATGTGGTGTCGGTGGATGGTAAAAGTGGATCTTAAGAAAACTTATGTGATTAGAAATTGGCCTAGACTATTGACCCCATCGGATATTAGGAGGTTTTTGGGCCTAGCGGGTAGGTTTGGGTTGTATGTTTATGCAAAATGGTAAAGTCATAGCTTATGCTTCTAGACAACTCAAGGTACATGAAACTCACTACCCTACCCATAATCTAGAGTTAGCCATTGTGGTGTTTGCATTAAAGATTTTGCATCACTACTTGTATTGGGTACATGTTGATGTGTACTTGTATGGGCTACATGTTGTCACTATATAAAGTGTTGCATTAGACTATGCTCGATATGGGTAACCTAGTTGAGGGGTTAAATCTCAACCACTAGGATGATAGGTGCTATCACCACTAATCTTGATGAGGGGTTTGTACCTCACACACTAGGCTGATGGCTGCCATCATCACTAATGTTCATGAGGGGTTTGTACCTCACACACTAGGGTGATGGGTGCTATCATCACTAATCTAACAAGGGTTTGCACTTTGGAAATCTAGCTCGGTCTTTTCTATACATATGATATCCTATATGAGCATGAGATACTTAACCATGTTTTACTTATGCATTGATCATAAGTACTATATTATTATGTTATTTCTATTGCCTATTGTTATGAATTTTGATTATGATGCCTAATTCTTGTTGTATTACATCCTTCATACTTAGTACATTCAAATGTACTAACACATACTCTATGCCTACATGATGTCACCATGTAGGAACCAGAGCCCAAGTTGATCATCCTCCTCCTCCACGTATCTAGTTCGATTCTACTCAAGCAAGTTTGTGATTCCTCCATTATTAGGTATTGTGACATTCTTCTAAATTGTCTATTTTGACTATGATGGTAAGACTAGTTACTTTGTCTTGGACCCCGCTCTTATATATGTATTAGAGGTGTTTCTAGACATGTCATGCATCTATGCTGAGAGCCTTGGCTCTATTTTTCTTGATGTCTATGGTATGAAAGTGCTTTTCCTTAACCTTTGTTGCCCCACTTTATTATCTTTTGATCTTGATTTATTGCTTCCGTGACCAAGGATGTGTAATGATGTTCTAAGAGGCTTGCTTGGGGTCTCTTCGAGTTCCCTTGCTTTGTGTCACGCCTAGGCCCTAGGTTTGGGTCGTGATATCTACAATGATAGTCTCCTTCTACTTATGTACTATGTTCTATATAAGCATGATTTACTTTAAAGCTTTATTCATACATGTCATATTGTTAATATGCTATCCCTTGCCTATGATATTGCATTTTGACTATGTCCCCTATTTCTTCTTGCGTTGCATCCTACATACTTATAATATTCAAATGTACTAATGCATACTCTTTGCCTAGATGATATTACCATGTAGGAACTGGAGATCCATTTGTTCATCATCCTCCTCTACGTGGCTAGTGGCTTCCATTCAAGCTAGTTGGTGAGTCCTCATGTTCGAGGGCAATATCTATGTTTTTATGCTATGTATGGAAGACTATCTTTCCTTTTTAGTATACTTTGACTGTGAGGGTGAGCCCAATTGCTTGTCTTGGCCCCCGCTAAGTTCTATGTTAGAGGTATTGTTGGACAAATATATATTATGCTTGAGCTCTGACTCACTTATGTTATTCAAGCTATTTAAATATGTGTCTCTCTCCCATACTCCCCAATTTCCCCTTATTTATGATTCTTATGATGAACTATCTTGCTTTCGCGACCAAGGACGTGTGATGATATGCTATGAGGCTTGTTTGGGGTTCCTTTTGATTCCCCATTCGCCGGTCACATCTACGCCCTAGGCTTGGGTCATGAAGGATTCAAAGTGGTAAGGTGATGGCATATGCCTCTAGACAACTTAAAGTGCATGAGAAGAATTATCCTACACATGATCTTGAATAAGCGATTCACATAATTTGTTAAAAAAATTGCCGTCACTACTTGTATGGGGTTCATGTCGATATATTTACCGACCGCAAGATTCTCCAATATGTGCTCACCCAAAAAGATCTTAATTTAAGTCAAAGAAAGTGGTTAGAGCTCCTTAAAGATTATGATATGAGTTTGCATTATCATCCTGGCAAAGCTAATGTTGTGGTCGATTTTTAAGTAGGGTGTTTATGGGTAGCCTAGCTCAACTTGATGATAGTGGCAAAGAAGTGGCTAGAGAGGTTCATCGGTTGGCTAGATTGGGGGTTAGGTTTGATGAAGTTGATAATGGTGGTGTAGTGGTTGTCTATGGTTCTATCTCTTCCTTGATTGAGGAGATACAGGCAAAACAAGATCTTGACCTCGCCTTGTTAGAGTTTAAGGCCTTGGTAACAGATGGTAAAGTGGACATTATCTCCAAAGGGGGAGACAGTGCCCTTAGGGATAAAGGTAGATTGTGTGTGCCAAATATGGATGATTTGAGAGAATTGATCTTGAAGGAGGCCCATAATTCATCCTATTCCATTCACGCCAGTTCTATAAAGATGTATAGAGACTTGAGGTGTATAGATAGGCTGGAAAGAAGAGGGAATTGCCAAATTCATATCCAGATATCACAATTGTCTACAAGTGAAGGTCTAAAAGGTCGGGTGTCCTAGCCCAAGATATAGAGATTCCTACTTGAAAGTAAGAGGAGATTTGTCATGACCCAAGCTTAGGGACTAGATGTGACACGTCGATGAGGAACCCGAAGGGACCCCAAACAAGCCTCAAAATATATCATTACACATCATTGGTCACTGAAGCAATTAAATAACTGAATTAGAAATAGGGGCAATGGTACTAAAGGAAATCTTTCATAACATAAACATCAATCAACAGAGTCAAGGCTCATGGAAAAAATACATAATGTGTCCAACAACACCTCTAACCATAGAACTTAGCGGGGGCCAAGACATAAAATTGGGCTCACCCTCATAGTCAATTGGAAACAGACATCAAGAAAAAAGTCTTAATCCATAGCATAAGAGTATCGACATTGTCCCCAGAATGGAGGACTCACCAACTAGCTTGAGATAGATCGTACTAGCTACGTCGAGGAGGGTGATTAAATGGGACCCTGTTTCCTACATGGTGACATAATGTAGGCATAGAATATATATTAGTATCTTTGAATGTACTAAGCATGTAGGGTGCAATGCAACAAGTGACAAGCACCATAAAAAAAATGCATAACATAGACAATGAATAAGCATATAGCAATATGACATGTATGAATGATGCTTGAGGTAAAATCATGCTTATATAAAACATAATACATGTGCAAAGAGAGACATTATTACTGAATATCCAAGGCCTACCAGTCCTTTGGAAAGGTGAATTAGGTACGAACCCCTCAATATGGTTTATAAGGTACAAACCCCTCAACATGGTTGATGAGGTACAAACCCCTCAACATGGTTGATGAGCCACAAACCACTCAACATGGTTACCAAGGTGCAAACCCCTTAACATAGTTGCACGTGCCTATCACCACCTGAGCAAGGTATCGGTTTACAAACTGCTCAACATGGTTGCACGGCCTGCCACCTCCGAGTGAGGTAGTCAAGGTACAACCCCTCAACATGGTTACAACCTCCCGAGTGAGGCTTGGTCAATTTCCAACACTATAGACATAATATCATATATATGTATATATATATATATATATATATATATATATATATACACATACATTCCTTTCATCATCATATAGTCATGAACTCATAAGAAATGCACTGGACCTTTGATTCCTCACGAAATCATAATTGAACATTTTCTCAAATACTTGGCGCGTGTGTAGCGCCAGTGTAAAACCATGTAATTCAAGAGTAGAATCATTCTAGGAAATTCAGTGTAAAATCATCAATAGATACTTGGTAATACCCTCAAGCAATATACATCTAAATCCTTCACCAAATCACACAATAGATCTTAGATTCATAGCTCAAAATTGGCTAAAACAATCACAGTTTCATGAAACCCCAAAATAGTGTGCAGTGAGATACATAATAAATAAGTCCCATGAGTAAATCAACATTAAATCATGCAATTTAGTTAAAAAGGAAGCTTGGGGACCATGGGTGAAATGAGTCATTGGTTGAAACCCATATACCTTAGCTTTGGAGAATTCCTTGATGAAGATTTTAATGGAGATTTGAAGCTTGAGTGAAATCCTTAAGATCCGGAAGAGATTTGGACACTTGAATTTTGAGGTGAAATAATGCCTATGTTTTTGAGAGAGTATTGGGGCATGTCTTGAATGATATGAAGGTAAAATATGGCTAAGTATAGGTATTTTCACTCATGTAAAGTCTTAGTCCCAAGACTCAAAGGCCTTGGAAGGAGATAGGAACTGACAGCCAAATTGCACTATAGCGTGCCCTTGGCGCGTCGCGCCAGGGCCGCTAATGCTCACTTGAAATTGCATTTTTGCGATTTTTGGATTTTGTTACAGTTGCTCTAGAATCAGGGTTAGGCCCATCTCCCACTCGATATTGCCCCTTGAATAAGAATATGAAGTCAAATTTTCGATATCACGCACGGATTTTGAGATATATGGAAATTATGTTTTCGGGTATTTCCGAGGCACATTTTCAGGCACTTTTTGGGGTGATTTCAATATCATCCCCTTGGTAACATTCGTCTCCTAATGTCAAAGAAACATATATGAGAGATGTAAACATGACTATTTCAGCCCACAAAAGGATGCAACAATACATGCAATTAAATATGATTTCAAAAATATCAACATAAGTGAAATCATCATGAACTTGTCAATCTAAACATGAATGCGTGAAAATGTCATGGTCTGAAATTAGAATTGAAATCACATAGGGGGCTTAAATAAATGCCTTAGGCTTGAATAGAGTGGATAAGATAAGGATATCACTTTTGCATGTACTCTTCAGCCTCCTATGTAGCACTTTTGACTTGTTGATTCCTCCAAAGGACCTTAACAGAAGCAACATCCTTGTTCTTTAGCCTCTTCACTTACCTATCCAAGATCTCTACTGCAAACACCTCATAAGTCAATTTGTCTTCAACTACACCCACAACATATAATGGAACAATAGCATTTGGATCACCCATACACTACCTCAAAATAGACACATGAAACACCCAATGAACCAAATTCATTTCACTAGGCAACTCCAACTTATACGCCACCTTACAAATCCTTCTCATTAACCTATAAGGAACCATACATCTTAGACCCAACTTTCCTTTCTTACCAAAACGACAAATAACCTTCCTGGGAAAAACCTTCAAATAGACCCAATCACCAACTTTAAATTCAAGGTCTCTTCTCCTCACATCGGCATAGAATTCTTGACAACTTTGGGCTATTTTCAACCTTTCTCTAATCATCCTAACCTTGTCAAGAGCCTCCATAACCATATCCAGACCTATCAAAGCCACCTCTCCTACCTTAAACCACCCAACTGGTGATCTACAGTGCCTATCATAGAGGGCCACAAAAGTAGCCATACCAATGCTTAAATCATAGCTATTGTAATATGTAAACTCAATCAATATATGATCATCCATACTACCCCTCAACTCCATACGCAAGCCCTAACCATATCCTCAAGAGTTTGGATAGTTCTTTTGGTCTAGCCATCTGTTTGAGGGTGAAAGGTCGTACTACACTTAACTTTTGTATAAGACCCCTTTGAAAGGAATTCCAAAAATATGAAGTAAATTGAGTACCATGATCCGATATGATAGACAAGGGAACCCTATGAAACCTCAGCAACTCATGGATATACAATATAGCATTATCTTCTGCCCTATTTGTAGTCTTAACTGGTAGAAATAGCCGATTTTGTCATTCTATCAACCACAACCCAAATGGAATCAAAACCCTTTCTAGTCTTTGGCAACCCAACCACAAAATACATATTAATTTCTTCCCACTTCCAAGTAGAAACCTCTATGTCTTGGGGTAGGCCACCCAACCTTTGATGTTCAGCTTTGACTTGTTGGCAACTATGAAAACCAAATACAAATTTGGCAATTTCTATCTTCATGCCTCCCCACTAATACACATCACTCAAATCTCTATACATTTTGGTAGAACTGACTTTAATAGAATACGAAGAATTATGGGCCTCATCAAGGATTTTCTACCTCATGCCATTAATACAATATACACATATCCTACCTTCGTATATAAGGGTACCATCTCCCCCTTAGGAGAAAACTTCCACCTTACCGTTTTTACCAATGCCTTCAATTCTAATAAAGCAGGGTCAAGATCTTGTTTTGCTTTTACCTCAACAACCTAGGAAGATTTGGAGCCGTCAACAACCAGAATACCACCATTATCAGTCTTATTCAACCTAACCATATTCTAGCCAACCGATTGACCTTCCTAGCCATCTCTTTACAACCACCATAAATATGAGCTAGACTACCCATAGACACCTCACTCAAAGCATCGGCCACCATATTAGCCTTACCGGGATGATAATGCACACTCATGCCATAATCCTTATGAAGTTCTAACCACCTTTTTTGCTTCAAATTAAGATCTTCTTGTGTGAAGACATATTGGAGATTCTTATTAACAGTGAATACATCAACATGCATACTATACAAATACTGACGCCAAATCTTTAATGCAAATACCATAATGGCTAGTTCAAGATCATGAGTAGGATAATTCTTTTCATGCTCTTTGAGTTGTCTAGAAGCATAGGCTACCACCTTACCATTTTGCATTAGAACACAATCGAAAACAACTATGAGAGGATCACAATACACAACAAACCCCGCTAGCCTTCTAGTAGTGAAAAAATAGGAGCGGGCACAAACTTATCCTTCAACGTTTGGAAACTCTTTTCACACTCATCGGACAACACAAATTAGGCTTTCTTTTGAGAAACTTGGTCATAGGAGAGGTAATAGAAGAGAACCCATTCACAAATATCCAGTAATAACCTGCTAAGCCCAAGAAGCTCCTAATATCTGACGGGGTCAACAGTCTAGCCAATTTCTAATCATGTCCATCTTTTTAGGATCCACCTTGATACCATCCCCCAACACGACATGGCCTAGAAAGGAAACCTTCTTCAATCGAAATTCACACATCTCAAACTTAGCATACAACTTCTCTTCCCTCAACCTTCGAAGCACTACTCTCAAATGACTCATATGCTCTTCCTCACTATGTGAATAGATCAAAATATCAATGAAGATCACAATAAATAAATGAAGGTAAGGTTTGAAGACCATATTCATAAGATCCATGAAGATTGTCGGTGCATTGGTCAACCCAAATGACATCACAACAAACTCATTATGCCCATACCTATTCCTAAAGGCCGTCTTAGGAATATCACACTCCCGCACCTTTACTTGATGATACCCGAACTGAAGATCAATCTTAGAGAAGTGACTAGCCCCTTGAAATTGTTCAAACAAATCATCAATCCTTGCAAGTGGATATTTATTCTTTATGGTGACCCTATTAAGTTACTGGTAGTCAATACACATTCTAAGGGACCCATCCTTCTTCTTCACAAGCAATACCGGTGCACCTCAAGATGATTGGCAAGCCTAATGAAACCCTTCTCCAACAAATTCCTCAATTGTTCCTTCAACTCCTTTAAGTCCAACAAAGCTATACGGTAAGGGGGAATAGAAATCGATTGGGTATAGGGAAGGAGATCTACACCAAAATCTATCTCCCTTTCGGGAGGAACACCGGGAAGGTCATTTAAGAAGATATCTAGGAACTCATTTTCAACCAGATCCAACTCTATAGAAGATACTTTGGACTCCACATCCCTAACCCTCACAAGATGACACAGACACCACTTCGAGATAAACTTACGGGCTTTAATGCAAGAGATGAATCTATCCTTGACGACCACATCATGACTTTCCCACTCAAGAATGAGGTCATTTGGGAATTGGAATTTGACCCTATAGGTTTTACAATCAATAAAGGCATAGTATGCATGCAGCCAATCCAGCCCAAGAATGACATCAAAATCAACTATATCCAACTCAACAAGATCACAAGGTAATATTTTATGCAAAATACAAATGGGACAATTTCTATAAACCTTTCTAGCAACAATAGAAGCACCAATAGGAGTAGACACCTCATAAGACTCACACAACGATTTGGGCTCAACATGGAACTTTTTGGCAACAAAAGGGGTAACAAAAGAAAGAGTGGTACCTGGATCAATCAATGCATACATATCAAAGTCAAAGACTTTTATCATACTGGTGATGACATTAGGAACCTCCTAAACTCCTTTTTTTTGCCTCCCTTGGAGTGTGTAAAACCGATTGTGCCTTGGGGCACCATCTTGTCGGTCACCTTTCCCCAAAGGAACTGCATTATAACCTTGTGGATGAACCTCCTTACCCTTGTTGCAATTTTGAGAGAAATCCATCACATTATGCCCAACTTCAACATAACCATAACAAGCATTAGTATCCCTCAAGCATGGGCCACTATGACCCCTACCACATTTGTGACACCCACCATTAGGAACCATACCCCCAACACCTTGGGTCCTAGGAAAGTCATTGGCAACCCTCTTGTAAAATGCATGACAAGATCCTTGGCCTTGATAGAACCGGCCACCCTTTCAACTATGAAACTTTCCATCAAAATGGGCCCTCTTAGCCTTATGGCCCCTTCTCTTCCTCAACTTCTCCTCCTCCATTTGTTCGGCATAGGTCATCAAACAGGATTAATCCATGTCACTAATCAACATAGCGGACCAGCATTCCTCACTCACTAAATCGGATACACCCATCACGAACTTGTTCATCCTAAACCTTAGATTGGCAACCAAGTGGGAAGCATATTTAGATAGTTGGTTGAACTTGAGGGCATACTCCCTCACACTCATAGACCCTTGTTTCAAATTCATAAACTCCACTATCTTGGCCTCCCTAAGCTCAAGATGGAAGAATCGATTAAGAAATGCTGCCTTCAACTCCTCCCAAAACACCACATTATTGATTCCTTTCCCCTTTTTCCATTGATTAAACCATATTTGTGCCACCCCCTTGAGTTGGTAAGCCGCCAACTCCGCCTTCTCTTTCGATCTAACAACCATAATAACCAAAACCTTGTGGACCTCATCAATGAACTCTTGAGGGTCCTCATCCACCTTTGACCCATATATTTTTGGGGGATTCATTCTCATGAACTATCTCACCATAGCCCCCGGATAGTAGCACAATAGGCTTGGGCCCTTTGATTGACTTGGTCGGCTATAGCTTGGGCAAGTAATGTGAGAGCATCCCGGAACTTACCATAAGTTTGTTGTTCATTGGGAGTGCGCACTCTTCTTCCTCTAGTGTTAGGCATGATCTATCATAGCAAAGAATAATTGTTGGGGGGGGGGGGAACCTAACCTTAACTTTTATAGGATGACACATAGTAAGAGAAGGGAAACATTTCCTAAAATGCCTCACAGCCTATCACTTATTATTGTGGTGCACATCATAACCATGAATAAGACTCTAATCGATATGGTGTGCTGGATCCCGAGGACCTAACTACCTAGTGCTCTGATACTACGTTTGTCATGACTCAAGCGTAGGTCCTACACGTGACATGGCGAATGGAGAACCAAAGGGACCCCAAACAAGCCTCTTCACATATCATTACACATCATTAGTTGTGGAAACAATTAAACAACATAATTGAATTAGAAATAGGTGAAAAGGGACTAAAGGAAAGCTTTCAAAACATAAACATCAGACAAGAGAGTCAGGGCTCATGGCATAAATACATAATGTGTCCGACAACACCTCCAACGATAGAACATAGTGGGGACCAAGAGATACAATCGGGCTCACACTCATACTCAATAAGAAACATACATTAAGAAAAGAGAGTCTTAATACATAGCATAAGAGTATAGTCATTGTCCTCAGAATGGGGGTGTCACGAACTAACTTGAGATAGATCAAATTAGCCATTTGGAGGAGGATGATCAAGTGGGACCCCGGTTCCTACAGGATGACATCATATATGCATAGAGTATGCGTTAGTATGTTTGAATGTACTAAGTGTATAGGATGAAATGTAACAAATGATAAGCACCATAAATAAAATGCATAACACGAACAATGAATAAACATCTAATAATAAGACATGTATAAAGATGCTCAAGGTAAAATCATTCTTATATAAAATGAAATACATGTGCAAGAAGAGACCATTATTAGTGAATATACAAGACCTAACACCTACATGGAGAGGCTAAGGAGGTACAAACCCCTCAATATGTTTGATAAGGTAGAAACCCCTCAACATGGTTATCAAGGTACAAATCCCTCAACATGGTTGCATGGGCCTAACACCTCCTGAGCAAGAGATCAAGGTGCAAACCCCTCAACATAGTTGCATGAGCCTACTACCTCCCGAGCTAGGTGATTGAGGTACAAACTCCTCAACATGATTACCCGGGCCTACATCCTCCCGAGTGAGGCTCGGTCAACTCCCAACACTATATAGATAATACCAAATACATACATTCCTTTCATCATCATATAGTAATTCAACTCATAAGACATACAATGAGCTTTCAACTCCTCAAGAATCATAATTGGACATTTTATCAAACATTTGGCAGGTGTGTAGCATTAGTGAAAACCATGCAATTCAAGAGTGCAATCATTCTAGGAAATTCAGTTTAAAACCATCAATAGATACTTGGTAACACCCTCAAGTAATATACATCAAAACTTTTTATCAAATCTTACAACAGATCTTAGATTCATAGCTCAAAACATGCTAAAGTAATCACAATTTCATGAACCCCCAACATAGTGTGTAGTGAAAATCATAATAAATAAAATCCATCACAAAATCAACTTTCATGCAATTTAGATAAAAACAAAGCTTGTGCACCATGGTGAAGGGACCCATTGGTTGGAACCCACATACCTTAGCTTTGGAGAATTCCTTAATGTAGATTTCAATGGAGACTTAAAGCTTGAGTGAACTCCTTAAGATCCGGAAGAGATTTGGACTGTTGAATTTTGAGGTAAAATATGGCTAACTATAGATATTTTCAAGCATGAGAAGGCTTAGTTCCAAGACCCAAAGGTCTTAGACCGGTATAAGAACTGGCAGCCAAAATACATTGGAAATCACATTTTTGTGATTTTTGGATTTTGATACCATTTCTCTAAAATTAGGGTTAGACTAATTTTCTACTCAATTTTTCCCCCTGAACAAGAATATGAACTCAAATTTTAGATATCACACACTAATTTTTAGATATATGGAAGTTATGATTTCGGGCATTTACGAGGCACATTTTCGGGCACATTTTGGGGTCGTTTCAAGATCAACATGGATTTTGTGGTTGGTATTCCTATGACTAGGAAACATTTTTACTCTTTTTGGCTTTTGGTGGATAGAATAATAAAGTTGGCTCGCTTCTTACAGGTCAAAACCACTTATGGTGTTGAAGATTATACCAAGTTGTATATACATAAGTTGGGTTACAAGTGGTGCCTTTGTCTATCATTTCAGATCATGTTGGTTTATTCACTTCTCACTTTTGGAGGTCTTTCCAAATGAGGTCTTGGAACCAAAGTTAAGATTAGAATGACCTTTCACCACAAAATAGATGGTCAACCTAAGAGTACTATCCAAACTCTTAAAAATATGCTTAGAGCTTGTGTTTTAGTGTTTAAGGGTAGTTGGGATGAATATCTTCCACTCAATGACTTTTCTTACAACAATAGCTGTCACTCAAGTATTGGTATGGCGCCTTTTGAATCTTTAAATGATAGACGTCATAGATCCCCGATTGGGTGGTTTGAAGTGGGGAAATGGCTTTTCTAGGTATGAATGTGGTCATGGAAGCCTTAGATAAGGTGAGGTTGACAAGGTAGAGATTGATAAAAGCCAATATTAGACAAAAGTCCTATTCCAATGTGAGCAGAAGGGATCTTGATCTTAAGGTTGGAGATTGGGTTTATTTGAAAGTCTGACCCATGAAGGTGTGGTCTGGTTTGGAAAGAAGGGGAAACTGGGCCCAAGGTTTTGAGTCCTTATAGAGTTTTGAGAAGAGTGGGTAAGGTTTTATATGAGTTGGGTTTGCCTATGGAGATGAATATGGTTCATTCGGTCTTCCATGTGTCCATGTTGAGAAATTGTGGAGGTGACCCAAGTGCTATAGTGCCCTTGGATGTTGTGGGTGTTGTAGAAGATTATTTGACTTAGGAGGAGGTCCCAGTGGAGATTTTGGATAGACAAGTTAAGCGGTTGAGAAACAAAGATGTAGCTTCTATCAAGGTCTTTTGGAGGAACCAACAAGTTGAAAGTACCTCATGGGAAGCTAAGATGGACATGAGAAAGTGATATCCATATCTCTACTGCTCTAATCAAGACGAAGGTACTAATTTATGCCCTCTATATGATTTCAAGTCTTAAGTTTCATCCCTTATGTCATTTTTCATGCATTCTTGTTCATGGTAACAAGTTTATGGTGATTTTGACATTCATGTTGAGACTTTTTGAAAATAATGTTTAAATGCATTTGTTGCATTCATGTTGGGCTAAAATATTCAAGATTACTTCTCTTATGCATGTTTCTTTGATATTCGGGGATGAATGTTCCCAATAGGGAGATATTGAAACTGTCATGACCCAACCCTAGGGTCGTGACCAGTGCCCGATAGGAGCACGTAATCACATACTTAATCGAACCAAACCAGATTCACAACTAAATTAGCTAAGAATTCTACC